>JAODAL010023250.1:0-63047 GCA_025379985.1 Phyllomedusa bahiana
AGCGTCGAAGCATAACTACGAGCACTTAAGTAAGGGAAAAAGGAGACCCCTGCCTCAGGGAACCTGGCCCTTAGTTCCTCTAAGCATAGAATCCCACGTGTTTTAGTATCTACCAGATCGTGAACTGACGCTATCCCACCTTTCTCCCACGTGTAGAAATCTTTGTGCGGAGCCCCATGCTGGAAATCCGGGTTGCCTATAAAAGTGCGGAACAATGAGGCATGTGGGTGTAATCCCAGTAGTCCCCTCAATTTTTGCCACCCCCGCTATGTTGAAAATACCAGAGGATTAGATCTAATCAGTTCTGGGATTTGATGTAAGGGCAGATGTAGAAAATTTGTCAGCTGGGTCTGCCCCACAAAGGATTGTTCTGTCTTAGTATCCGTGTATGTTGATGTACCCTGCAGCCAATCCACTGCCGGACGGATCAGCGCAGCCACATTGTATGCTCGGATATTTGGGAAATTAATACCTCCGTTGTCCTTGGGCTGCTGCAAAATTACCAGCGGGATCCGAGGCCTTTTACCCCCCCAGATGAAACGACGAAAGAGCATATTTATGCGTATCTCGTCCTTGCGCCTAATATAAAGTGGCAAAGAATGTAGGAGGTACAATAGTTTGGGAAATTCTACCAATTTGACAAGGTTTCCCCTGCCTACATACGACAGCGGGAGCTGCCTCCATGCGTGCAATCTTGCTTCCATTGAAGCTATGTAGGGGGTGATATTGTCTTTATATAAACTGGAAGGAAGCCTCGATATTGTTACTCCCAAATAGGGCATTTTGCTAATGCACCAATTAAATGGGTATAGCGGTGCCCATGTAGGTTTAGCTGGTCCTTTGAGTATCATTGCATTCGTTTTGTCAAAATTGATATGATACCCCGAAAGGGATCCCACCTCCCTCAGCATCTGCAAAACCCTCGTTAAGTTGTGCCGCGGATTTTTCAAAACCACCAGCACATCGTCAGCAAACGCCACTACATCCACAATCGAAGAGTCCTCCCGATCTCCACCTGCAGCGTAACTGGGCTTTAGACAATATAATAACGGATCTATCGCAAGGTCAAAGAGCAATGGTGATAGTGGACAGCCCTGTCTGGTACCTCTAAACATATCTATAGGGGGAGTGAGTAATCCATTAACTAAAAGATTAGTAGATGACCCCTCTTGGATGTAAGAAAGAAAATTCAGAAATGTTGGGCCGAAGTTCCTTCTTAACAGAGTGGCAGACAGAGAGGGCCACGAAACCTTATCGAATGCTTTTTCAGCATCTAAACTTAGAAGCATTAGAATGTCCGAGGAAGGTTCCGAAGCTCTCACCGTCGCCCCCACCACCGACCAAATATTTTTCACTGCCTGGCGTCCCTGCACAAAGCCCCTCTGGGCAGGATGCACTATATGAGGAAGGAAGGTTTGAAGTTGAGTCGCCAAAATTTTATTAAAAAATTTATAGTCACTGTTGAGCAGAGCTATTGGACGGTAGTTTTTAACCAGAGTTTGGTCCTTGCCCGGTTTAGGAAGTAGAACAGTGCACGACTCCGAAAATAGCTCCATTGCCCCCTGATCCCGATATAGAGCATTATAGAGGCTAGTCAAAATTGGTGTAATTTCAACTGATAAAAGCTTATAGTATTCGTTGCCATAGTCATCCGGTCCTGGCGATTTCCCATTGGCCGAAGATGTCACGGCCGTCCTCACCTCTTCTTCAGTGATTGGACTATCTAGAAAGGCCTGCTGTTCTTCATTAAGGCCCGGAAGGAACCCTGTGTCTAGGAAAGACTCAATCTGATCCATGTCAGTCAGCGGTGGTCTATAAAGATCCTCGAAGAACTCAGTAAATAGTCTCGAGATCTCCTCTGGCGCTGTTTGTCGTGCGGCAGAGGCAGGGTCCCTCAAGGCCAGCACCGGTTTGCGACTATGTTGTGTCTTAGTCAGTTGTGCTAACATCCGACTGTCCTGGTTCGCCCCTCTGAAATATCTATCTGGTTGATTTTAACTAGCCAGTTTGCTTGACTTTGTACGAAAGATTCCAGAACCTTTTTGGCCTCTTTGTATGATATTTCTGCGGCCACAGATGGGGTGGTCGCCAATTCCCTCTGTGCCATCAGCAAAGTAGCCTGCAGCTTTTCAAATTTCTTTTGCGCCTCCCGTCTCTTCCCCGCTACATAGTTAATTATGTGGCCCCTCATAACCGCCTTTGCAGCAGCCCAGAATAAGGAGATGTCTATATGTGCCAGATTGTCGTCTACGTAATTAGTCCAATGTATTTGCAAAAAAGATTTAAAGTCTTCAGATTGTAACAAGTAGCCCGGAAATCGCCAAAACCTGCTCTTAATTTGTGGCCCTGGACGCGAGATCATCAATGTGACTGGAGCGTGATCCGAAACGGCTATAGTGTGAATCGTTGAGTCTACTACCGATTCCCCCAATCCTAGGGATATAAGAAAGTAGTCAATCGTGGTGAAGCTCTTATGGACCGAGGAGTAGAACGTGAACTCCTTCGCACCCATGTTCAGGGTACGCCATGGGTCACAGAGTGCGTTATTATCCACTAGAGTCAGTACGTCTCTAGCAGCTGGGGATAATGGCCGAGTGGACGCCGACCTGTCCAATAAGGGGCACTGAATCGCGTTAAAGTCTCAACCCAGGATAACATTTGTATCCGCCCTCGTTGATATAAGAGAATTCAATTTGGCAAAGACGTTTGTGTTAGCTAGGTTAGGGGCATATACATTGATCAACGTGTAGGAAACGCCCTGTAGCTGTATCTTTAGTAAGATATATCTGCCCCCTTCGTCTTTTACCTCCTCTTCTACCAAATAATCCAGTCCCTTGCGAAATAAAATAGCTACTCCCCTCGATTTAGAAGAATAATTGGCCATATGACATGATTCCAGCCAGGGGCTGCGCAGACCCACTGTGTTATCTTTTTTCCAATGAGTTTCCTGTAAGAGGATTATATCAGGCTTGAAGCGCTTTAAATGTACACTCACTTTTTTTCTCTTAATGGGGGTGTTGAGTCCCGCCACATTCCAAGTAAGTATTTTGATGGTTCCTTCCTCTGAGATGCCTGCACCGTATACTCTACCCGTCATGTTACTCCACTCATTTGCCCTTGTAAGTTGTGAATTCCTGCAATTTGCAGTGTCCCCACCGTCCCAGCGAGCGATGGGGTGCACCTCGAGATTGTCAGTCCCGCCACACCTGGGGGGGTGAACCCGGAGAACAGAGCACGTACAATTATCAAATACAACATAAACAAAAATGACATAAACATATGGGACCAAAAACTGACCCACTGAACTAGCAAAACATTAACCTGGTTCGGCAGCTGCATCGCTGCAATAAATCAAAAGGGCTCTAAAGCCATTATTTCCCTGTTTCTCCTTATGTTGTGATATACTCCTAGCTAACCTTCCTCAATATGGAAGTGGCGCCTGGCTTGGGCCGGATCCTCAAAAACTAGCTGCCTACCCTCCGTCTGCACCTTTAGCTTTGCAGGATACATAAGCTGAAATCTTATTGCTTGCTCATGAAGGTGCCTGCACACTGGGGTGAACAGCTTTCTCTTCTGGGCCACAGTTGCAGAGAAATCCTGGAACAGTAGGATTTTGTTACTCTCTACCATGAGGGTGCTGCGTCTTCTATATGCCCTCAACACCTGTTCCTTGATTGCCCAGTTAAGGTATTTTGCTATTACTGGGCGCGGTCTCGCATTCCTGTCCCCTTCCTGTCTCTGGGGTCCTAACCTGTGGGCCCTTTCAATGGCATATTTGTCTATGGGCACGTCCATCTCCAAGGCATTGGGAAGTTTCTCTGTAAGAAAAGTTGTTAGGCCATCTCCTGTAATGGACTCCGGGATACCTACAAAGCGGAGATTATTCCTCCTACTGCGATTTTCCAGATCTTCGAGCCAGTCTCGTAACGCTGCTTCAGTTTCCGTAACTTGTGTGAGTGACTGCTCCACATTAGAGGTGGTAACTTCACAGGAAGCCACCTTGTTTTCAAGCTCCACTATTTTCTGCATATTAGCTGCGATCATTGTCATCGCAGAATTGATTGTGGTATGTAGAACCTCAAATCGTTTGTCCATCATGGGCATTAGGATTTTAGAAACCTCTTGAGCTATAGCGGCTAAAGTAAGTGGCTCGCTACCCTGCTGGGGCCCTGTCGGACTCGATGGAGAGGCAGAATCATGGGCAGCCATGCTCCCTGAGAAGGAGCCCGGAGAGGCCGGGTCATCCCCTTCAACCCCAGGGGGAGTGCCTTGAGACATAGTAGGGGGTTTATTTTTTGGAGTCTTAGCGGCCCCTTTTGATGCACCAGGGACCCTGGCAGATTTCGGAGGGGTTGCCACAGCAGACGAAGATGTGTGCTGGCGCGTGTTTCTTTTTGGTTGAGATTTGGATAAATATTTGTCCATCCCTCCGTTACCGAGGGATGAGGAGGTAAAAAAAGGTATTGAAAAGAGTATCAGGAGAGACAGGGATGTCTGTGAGTATTACATATCAACAAAGTAGCAAAGCATCACTAGCTATTTCCTGGTGCACTGCAAGTTCACAGTGACTCAGCAAAAGTGGAGAGATTTGAGGAGTGCACTTTATCAACTACGTCAGGAATAGAACTTTGGTTCCCTCTAGTGACCAAAACTGGCAGATACCTTCCTTTCCAGAAAGAGAATTTAGACTTAAAGGAGTATTAGCTATTACTATGCCTATAGTAAAAAGCAATGCAGTTCCAGCATTAAATATATGGGCCACTGCAGTGTCTCTCCAGCTCCCCCCGAACCTAAAGCGCAACCTCAAATCACTTGACGTGGTAATCAGAGCCCCGGTTCCCGCATCTAAAGCAGATGTGAGACACTGCCTCTACGATCTAAAAATACGGTGTCGTCCCCACCAAACACTCCAAGCAGCCACCAGAGTCACACCCAGTCCCACCACCCACAACACTCTCCACAATGGGCACGCTGCTCTAAAAGTGTAGGTGTATGAAAGGGTTACTGCAGCTCTGAGTGTCCTCTTGCCCACAGTAGCAATATCCTGCTGCCTCTATACAGTGTGGAGGGCAATGGGCGACCACTTGAAAAAATTGTTGCCCCGAAGAGAACCCCCTATAATCTCAGGCTGTTGTCGCCAGGTTTTGAGGCAGCAAGAGGGATCTCAAGGCTGTCTGAGTACAGTTGGGTGCCGGACAGTCCCGCTCCTCAAAGTCTCTTGTATATTGGGAGACCCACACCTCACGCGGCAAAGATGGCTGACGAACCCGCCACCACGAGGGTCGTAGCAGCTCCACTCTCAGGGACCTCTGTTCCCCGCCTCCGCCTCCTCCGCTCTCCCACCTGATTGTCGATGCAGGAATAAGGTCCTCTAACTGTAGGAGCAATCACCTCCGACCTCCGGCCCGCCTCAGCCGTCCTCCGTCTCCAAGATCTGTTTTCAGCCGTCCACCGCTCTCTCCGGCCCCTCTGCTCGCCGTCAGGTTGCGCAGTTCAGGGATCCGTTGCGCCTGCCACCTGCAGTCCTCACCAAGCGCCGCGACCCAGCCGTCAGCTTAGCGCAGGATTCCTCCCGGTCTCCGCTTCCCCGGCTCACCAGCGTTGCCACACGATTCGGGACTCTCCTCCCGCCTCCGGTTGTCACCAGCCGCCTTGACCCGAACTCCGGTACAGCGCAGGATTCCTCCCCGCCTCCGCGTCATCAGGTCTCAGCGCCTTCGGCTCACCGTCACCGTCGCGCACCTCGCCCGGGCTTTCCTCCCTGCAAGGAGGTAAGTAGGGCTCTATTCGTTGTGCCGCCGTGGGCTCTCTGTCCTCTGTCTGGGGCGTCGCCGGCCACTCTCGGCTTCTGCCAACGGTCTCGGACTGCGGGGTAAACTTGTCCCCTCGGACCTCCGGGGATTCGTCCCTCCCTGGCCCACCAGGCTATGTTCCAGTGGTTACTGGTGGCAAAATGGGGGATATAAATGCCCCAAAAGCAGCAATTTTAGGGCCAGAAGCAGGAGCTCTGCTAAAACGCAGCTACTCTCGGTAGCTCCGCCCCTGGAATGTCCAGGATATTCTGCGTGAGCCTAGCATAAGTTTAGAGTTGTCGCTGCTATACTAAAACACTTTACTCCTATCTATTAATGGACACATCAAACCTTCCTTCTCTCCTGACCTTTTCTAACTGCAGATTTAAATTTCAGTAGTGTACAACTCTGGATCTAGTAATGAGAACTTCTGTTTCGCTTCAACCACCACCTAGTTGAACACGTATCCTGTGCTTCGGCTGTACAGGCTATACCTCTGATGTAGGATCGATTGTTTGTTGATCTTGACTACTTTATCCGGTCATGTAAATGTACATTTTGGTGTTGATAAAGCCCATAAAGCAACAGAGAAGTAGCTTGTCACATGAGATATTATATCTCACCAGAACAAGAATGTGACAAAGACGCTCATCTCAGACAGACGCAGATAACAAATGCAGACAACCCTCACTACTTGTATGGTTACATGATATTCTATCTTCTCTTTAAGAGGAAATGTCAGTAAAATGCCAAAAGTCCCAGCTTTGCAAGCTCATTAAAGACAGAGGACACAAAATGTCAGGAGCAGAAAATGAGCTGGATACCTTAGAGGGATAATCTGAATCATGGAACCGTGGCAAATTTATCTGCACTAAATGATATTTCAGCAGGAAATTTTTTGACACTTTGTAATGGTGAGTCATAACTGTGGTGTAACACGAAACGGGTACTAGCAGTCATCTTAGACAGTCCAGATCTAGGAGCTTTATTTTAATAACTAGTTCTCAAGTATTTTCATAAAAGCAAAAGAATCGTTTTAGAGAGACCTTTTTGAACAGTATATTTTCTAAACATTCCAAGATAATCTGATGAAAAAGAAAACTCTGTTCCTCTAGGAAAGAGCTAGTATAAGAATATGGGGTGATCTCTGTACATTTTCATCATGATGTTCATAAATTAATAGCAGTGTTTCATGAATGCCATATTTTCATATACTATGTTTGCCCCGTTCTTGTAGAAAGAATAAATACTTTTATAGTCATGGATAACTAATATAGTCGTTATAGGACTGTCAAATGTTATGACCTGTTAAGTATCTGGGAAAAGCCATTCAATAATCTCAAAGTTTATAGAAAAGTTAAATTTTATTGGAGTTCTAAACAGATCAAGTGTGCTCAGGTATATTCGGAACTTCTATAACTAGGGGGAAGCTGCGCAAACGTGGCCCTCTCTCCGTTTTAAAACGCCAGCTCATTGCAAACTAAGGGCGACATGTATGATGGAAGATGCGTCGAAGTGAATAGTTCAGTGTACAATGCGCCTGATGTATGAAAGTGTTTTTTGTGTGTTCATAAATGGTGTGTAAAGGTTGACGCGTCTCGCCTGTGTGTTAGGCGCATTACGGAACGTAAGCGCTTTAGTAATGTATCAAACATGTATAAAGGCTATAGATAGGCCAGAAATAAGAGAAAAGTCATTAGAATAGCATGTCAATGAATAGAAACTATGGTACTGATCCTGAATGGAGGACCACAGGCCCCAGCACGACCTGTGCCGTGCTGGCTCTTGCTGTCTGCAAAATAAAGGGTGAGAGCAGCAAAAATATATTTCAACTTTTAGGTAGTAAAAATTTAAAATATAAAAATGTGAACACCATCATCAGTGGGTTCCTTAATGTAAAATTAGTTTAAGATTCTATAAATTTTAAATACATTTAATAGGATATATTTCTATATTTTGGGGATATTATAAATTTTTATATTAATTTTATATGATCACATTTTTCATTAAATTTAAATAATTAAATTTTATACAGTTTGATAATTATAATAAATTACTTTTTATTATTGTACTGGTGTAAGTTGAGAAATATTGGACATTTTTGCCCCTTACAGCAGATCTAGCTTCACTTCGACTCCTCAGGCAGACCACAATGAAATAGGTCTGCCTGTTCGAGCAGTAATGCGCCTAGTTTTGCCGAACCATATTCATATATGTGTCTGATCTTATGAATGTGGTGCGACACACCTCCATAATGCCCCAGAACGCCCCCAGAACACCCCTTCATGTTAGGCGCATTTGAAAGTGCCGAGTCTTACGAAAAATGCACCGAACACATTCATTAGGTGCTTTAGATATCGTAGCCGGTTCAGTTAGGTGCATTGTACGCCAGAAAAAGGGTGAAAAGCCCTTTCATACATGTCGCCCTAAGTGCTCGTTTAGAAGGGATTTTGGCAAAACCTCTTTAAAAGATTTTCAAGGACTTTTATAAACCTCACTACCAGCTCATAATGTGCTAAAAATAGAAAATTTACCACAACTTGCTTCTTCTATTGCCATTGTTCCAGTGCT
Organism: Phyllomedusa bahiana; assembly: GCA_025379985.1. Taxonomy (NCBI): domain Eukaryota; kingdom Metazoa; phylum Chordata; class Amphibia; order Anura; family Hylidae; genus Phyllomedusa; species Phyllomedusa bahiana. The sequence continues at coordinate 8,364 of JAODAL010023250.1, forward strand.
GCCAGAGCTCCAATGTTCCCCCTGGGTCCCTCAATGAAATCACATTCATGAATCAAATGATGTTGTAACTAGTCTATGACCATGAGAATGCTAGAGAGTAAGGGGCATTGACTGGCTGACTGCTTGCTTCTCTTTGCCCGGAACAGGTCATGCTAACATTTTAAGGGTATGTTCACACTATGGATTCTGCATCAGATACTGCACCAAGATCCTAAGAAAATCCACTTTTAATTTATTTGAACTACGTAAATGCAGAAGAAAGAAGGAAAGAAAGAAAGAAAATATCCTTAGATTGGAATGGAGATAATCCACCTCAAAAAATGCAAAGAAATCCACTTCTAAATTTTAATGTTCTTGGCTAAAATATACATGGAAAGGTGTGGATATTATGCACAGATTTTACATGCCATTTTTTTCCATGTGGAAAAGTGCGATATGTGAACCTACCCTAACTTTGAGCCTTGGACTGAAGGTGAGAGGGAAATTAGAGACCTCAGGTTGTATTTTGAGAATGACTGCTTTTGAGCAATGCATTAGAACAATGAGCAAACATTTTCCCCCAGTCATACAAGACATAGTAGACATGGTCTGATCAACTGTCACCTGAATATATATACACATATATGTATATATGCACATAATATACATATTCTATGTTATGGTGATTGGAAGTGATATAGGGTTACTTTTTATTTGCCGATTTGGGAAGACTGGGCACACTTTGATTTGACCTGAATGCAAAGGGCAACACTACTGCAGCGGGTGCTGCCTTACACTTCTTTATTGGAACCAGGGGATGAAAATTTTGAAGTCCAAAATATTTGATACTTGTTACCTGCAGAAACAGATGTCAAAGGACAGGGAAGATGCTCGAAACACGTTAATTTGTGGATCTTGATGAACCTTGAAGAGCACATTGATGGGAACAAGACATATGCTTTATAAAATACTAATGCCAAGGAGTCTATAGATTCTGATGTTTATGAAACATTAAACACATATTGTCAGGTTTAATCGGTGGCTCCCAGGCAAGATTTCCATTTTTTTTGTCTGGCAGCTACTCAATGGAAAGGGATAAAAAAAACACCTTGTATTCTAGACAAAAATCTGAGATTTCACCTCTTTTTAATCCCTTGGAAGACAGAGACAAAGAAAATAGATTTGAAGTGGCACCAGAGTCACTTCATAAGTACTGCTCAGTTTATATCCAATTGATTAAACACCAGATGTAGGGAAGCTAGATAAATCTTCCCTTGCTCTTAAATAAATATGTCTTCAGTTGACAAAGCAGCAAGACAGAAAGATATAGATGAGTTTTTTGCCATAAATCTTTTTGTATATTGAGCTGTCACTGTTGGTTTAAAGACCTTGATAGCAGAACACAGCAGATTTATCTCGTATGTTCTGTTCTAAGAAATGCCTATGTGCATTTATACCATTAATTATCTAGCAGAGAAAGGTCTGCTTTGTATTATTTAGGATTCCTGAATGTTGTTTTTCAAAGTTATGTTTAACCGTAAAGTCCTGTGTAGCATAGCTTATAATTAATTCACTGGACATGAAATTATTCCTGCTCTTCAGTGTACTAATGTGGGATATTCTAAAGGGACAAAAGAGCAGATACATCAGTGCTAGTCCACTAGCGTTTAACGAGTTGTTTCCATCTTACACTTTGGCATATCAGTAGGACATGCCATCAATATGTGATAGGTTCAGGTCCCACCTCTGTGACCCACACCCATCTTAGAAATGAGCCCTCGAAAGTCTATAGTCACAACAGAGAGTAGGTAACACAGTCATGCTAGTGCAATGCTCTACGTTTTTTCCTATGGGAGTTCTGAGTACAGCTGAACACACGGCTAAGCTGTACTTAGAGGTCCCATAAAACGGAATGGAGAGTATTGCACTACCATGTCCTACTGTCAATTCTAAAGATTTTTCTGTCTTAAAGGGTTTTTTCCTCATACTGTTTCACCGAGTCACAGACCGCTTTTCATCCACTCTGTCTGGTCAAGTTGTGGGTGGTTCTATAGCAGTGATTAGGATATTTAGCTTCTCTATAACTAGCTGAGCCATTACAAAGACATAAGTGCAGGAAAGTTTTCCGAGGAGTGAAAACAATTGCTTATCTGTAAACAAAAGCCAATCTTGTTACAGATAAATGGTCCCATGTATAAAAACTGTCTAGGTCTAAGACTTTTCTTGTTGCCCATAGCAACCAAATAGAGCACCCCTTTTATTTCATATGGTACTCTGTAAGAATAAGAGGGGCGCTCTGATTGGTTGCTAAGTGCAACAAGAAAAGTCTTAGACCTAGACAGTTTTCATACATGTGGCCCTAAGTCTCCTTTGAGTGAGCTCCCCCCATGGTGATGTCTTTCCCTGCTCTGTCTAATCAGGAAAATTAATATGGATGGGTAATCACAGAAATCTATGTAATCTCAGAGCAGATCAAATCTGTCTGATCTCTTGATCAATGTAAAAAGAAAAAAAGTCTTCAATTACCTGTACCTACACGTTGGAAGCTAGTCTTTGTAGTAGAAAGTGGAAAAAACACATTGAATAATGTTGGTGAGCTATGACAAATGCTGTAAGAATAATTTATACTGATGCACATCTTTGCATCATTCTCTTGTTAGAGCAGGACAAATAAAAAAAAAAATTACATTTCCCTGTATTTTCTGATACTTTCCATCAAAATCTATAGATTGTTGTTTATATAAGTTTACATTTTGTAAATTGAACACAAATCACCATTTACATATTAGGGCTAACATCTGTTTTTGGTCTTTGTTTTGCTCTAAGGCACTTAATGATGTTCAATATGCTTTCTGTTTCCCACAGAGACGCATAGATTTTTTTGTTATCCGATTCAGTATGAATAGACATTTTTTGTCAGCAGACTTTTTAGTTTGCTGACAAAGGCCTAATATGTTCTTGTGCCTGAATCATTACATCATTTCTGTAAAAAGATTTGTGTCCCATTTTTTAAGTTACAATGGTGGTTGGAAGTTTGTGATTTTTTTTTTATATTTCTGCATAAATTTGACCTAAAACTACATGAGAAAAAAAAAAGTCCTAGGAGTAAAGGCAAATAAAAAAAAATGTCAAAAAACATTTATATACTAAGGAAAGTATCCAACATCACATATATGTGAGTGGCAAAAGTATGTGAACCCTTGCTTTCAGTATCTTGTATGAACCCCTTGTGAAGCAGTAACTGCATCTAAATGTTTCTGATGATTGTCCCGCTTGGACAGCTTGGAGAAATTTAGGCCCAGTCTGCTACCAAACCTCATCAACTCTGTTATGTTGGTGGGTTCCCTCCTTTGAATTGCTTACGTAAAATCTTTTCTCAATATTTCTATTGGATTAAGGTCAGGACTGTAACTGGGCCATTCTAAAATTGTACCTTTTGCTCTTTAACCATTCTTTGGTAGAATGACTCGTGTGCCTAGGGTTGTTGATGAGCTGCATGGCCCACATTCGTTTTAGATTCAGCTGCCGAACAGAATTTATTGTGCCTCCAATAATCATAAGCCGTCCTGGCCCACATGCAGCAAAACAGGCCCAAGCCATGCCAGTATCACCACAATGTCTCACATTTAGTAAAAGTTTTATTCTATATTTTTTTTGCTGAAAGGTAGTTTATCCATTATTCAAACCTAATGCTAATTATTAAAATAAAAAACATTGTTCCAGTAACCTTATGACTTGTCCATGTGATCTTTAGCAAACTGCAGATGGACAGCAATATGTTTTTTTGGGGGGAGATCCACAGTTTTCTTCTTGCAGTCCTGCTATGTCCACCATTGTTCAGTTTCCTCCTGATGGTGGACTCTTGCCTTTGGCACGTTCTTTTTTTTATTTTGGTTGACCACTCCTAGGATAGAGGGTAATAATGGTCTTAAATCTATACACAATGTATCTGATGGTCGATTGGTGGAGTCCAAAGTCTTTGGAGATGATTTTGTAACCTTTTCCAGCCTGTTGACCATCAACAACTACTCTTCTGAGGTTATTAAGAAATCTTGTTTATTCTTGCCACTTCCACATGTTCTTCAAGTAAAATAGGTTGCCCTCTCACACCTCAATGTCCTCTCATTGATTTGAAAAATCAAAAGGTTCACATACTTTTAGCAACCACAAATACATTGGCTGCAACCAGTAATGAAGTCCTATAAATCCCCTTCAATGCAATGTATTTACAGTATGCCATCAGCTACCAAGCTACCCCTAGTGATGGCTCCAGGCACACCCTTTTTATTTTACATCATTTTTCTAGGCAGGATGTTTGGAGCTCTGCATCTGTAAAATGGCTCTACTACTATAAGGATAAATCAGAAAGTATATAAACATGGAATTTCAGACAAACTGTTTTTAGACTGAAAAATGAAATGACAAAGTTAATTCACAATACAGAAGTTGTGAAATTATCTCAGTATGTTATAAATTGTTTGCATCCTGTTTAAAATCAGCAGTCAACCTAACCTCCTACGTATCATAAACCACATCATTACCAGTAAATATGAATGATTAGCTATTTCACTCAAATAGTATATAACAGTACAACTAATATTGATGGCATAATAAGCTACCTGGAGTGGATATGGACATGGCTGAACAATGCCAGAACTTGCATTTCACCTCAGGAGGCACCAGAGATGATATGCATAGATGTTAAAAGGGTTGACGAATACAAGGAAAGAAAAAAAAATGTTCTGTTGAAGTCAGAGTGGTCCAAAAAAGAAAAAGCTGAATACTTACTTAGCTATTCCCCACTGCTGTCACTGCCGATCCACTTTTTTCGACTTCTGGGTTCTCTTCCCGACACTCGAGAGATTCGTTCTCTATTCACTTATACAAGAGAATGAGCCTCTCCTATGTGTTAGTATGAGACCACTGAAGTTGAGAGCATGGGATCATCAGGAGCGACAGTGGCGGGGGACAGCTAGGTAAGTATTTGTTTGTGTTTTTCTTTTTTGCACCACCCCAGCCCCAATGGGACTTTTTTTTCTTCTACTGGACAACCTATTTAAATACCTCTGCCAAGCTCGACCCTACAGTGGCGCTCTTGAATTTCAGGTTACAGTCAACATAGTCAATTGGCATCACTAGATGTCAACTCATAGCGTGCATGTATAGCTACACATATAGTATGACAACTTCGGCCCATATTGTGATAATATCCGGTCCGAAGCTTAGAACTCTTCTTCAGCCTGTATGCACAATAGATAATACACAGTTGAGAAATTCCTTGTATACTCGAGTATAGGTTGACCCAAATATAAGCCAAGACACCTAATTTTGCCACAAAAAAATGGGAAAATTTAATGACTTGAGTATAAGCCTAGGGTGGAAAATGCAGTGGCCACTGGTAAATTTTAAGAATCAAAATGAATACCAATAAAATTGCAGGTATAGGCAGTTTAATGTTCTCCATAAGCAGGTATAGGTAGTTTAATGTCTCGCATAGACAGGTAAAGGCATTTTAATCTCCCCCATTGGCATATATAGGCAGTTTAATGTCCCATATAGGCAGGTATATGTCCCCCACAGGCTGGTATAAAAAAAAAAAAAATTAAAAATACAAGTACTCGCCTCTCTCTTGCTGCTCTGATGCGTTCCGTCTTCTGGCACAGGCGGTGTGATGTCATCAGGGCATGCAGGCAACATGATGACATAGTACGCTGCCTGTACTATGGAATACTCAGGAAGGCCGCAAATCTGCTTGTGGCCCTCTGGAGTACTATTGCAGAGCAGGGAGCGCTCGCAGTAGTATCTTCAGCTGTATGAGTTCCCAGAGGAGTCACATACAGCTGAAGAGAGCTCCGCCGGTGCCCGAACACCCATGGGTGGCTTTTTCAGATTTTTTGTGCTGAAAAACTGCTGAAAAACTCAGCTTATACGTGAGTATGTACAGTATTTTTTTCCAGTTATACTTAATTGTAAAATAAAGAACTATTTTAGCCTTACATATCTTTATCGGAAAATAAAGTCTAAAATAAACTTTGTATGTGTATTCACTGTTTGGCTGTGCATTTTCTTTTTCTTGTCACAACAAGCTTTTGAGATTTAACTAGACTGCTGTGTATTCACATAATTATTCCCGCTAGAAGTGAATGAGTTAATTAAATTGTAATGCTCTCACAGTGTGGAAATATATATGCTCCATCTCTTCTTGTCCTCCGCAACACTTCCTTTCTTCTCCCAGGAGAACCATTCATCCAGCAGATGGTTTTAAAGCCAGGACAGTGCTCTCCAGATAACCTGTCTGAGCGTAATTAGAAATGACACTGTTTCTGGAACAGTATACATTGGATCACTTAATATGTATTGGTGTCACTGTGGGGTTTTATGTATATCCATTATAATGGATGTCTGTGAATGTTAATTTGTGCTTTGCAATTGAGTGCATTAAACAGCAGAGAAATTAAACACTTTTTTCTCACTACCTCCCCTTCTTCCTCAACATCTTGATCACATTCTTACTTACAAATCATGTCCTATGTTCCCAAATAGTGAAAATAAAATGAAAGTCTTATGTAGTGTAAAGTTAGATTTTATTTATTATGTCCCTCAAATTCCTTAATGCAGCAGAGATTAAGCAGTTGTATGAAATGAATAGTAAAATGGTCGTCTTTTTACCCCAGAAATGGTCTTTGTCTTGTCTGCAAGCTGTGTGAGATTTTGCAGTCAGGGAAAAGTGTCTGATAAGCAGACCATATAATGACATTTTTTTAAATAAATTAATAGTGCATGTAAAGATTATAAACTTTGAAATGTAAGTAAACGCTTCTCTCATGGTATATAGTTACATAGTTTGCAAGGCCGAAATAAGACCGCTGTCCTTCCAGTTCAGCCTATTGTGCTATAGTGTTGATCCACAGAAAGATAAAAACCATCATGAGGTAGAAGCCAATTGTCCTCATTTTTGGGGAAAAAAATCCTTCCTGACTCCAATCTGGCAATCAGAATAAATCCCTGGATCATCGAACCTTCTCCAGAATCCTAGTCACTATAACTTGCTATATTATTACAATCTAGAAATGCATCCAGACCCTTTTTGAATTCTGTTAGTAAATTTACCATGACAAGTTCTGGCAGAGAGTTCCACAGTCTCACTGCTCTTACAGTAAATAATCCCTCTCTATGTTTATGTAGAAACTTTCTTTCCTCAAGACGTAGAGGATGTCCCCTTGTTCTGGATACAGTCCTGGGTATAAACAGAACTTGGGAGCAATCTTTATATTGACCTTTGATATATTTATTATGTCCCCCCAAAGCTGCCATTTCTCTAAACTAAATAACCCTCATCTTGCTAATCTTTCTGGCTATTGCAGTCCACCCAGTCCTATACTTTTTCACCCGCCTTTGAACATGTTCAAGCTCTTCAATGTCTTTCCTGTGAACTGGTGCCCAAAACTGTACACAATATTCCATGTGTGGTCTAACCAGTGACTTGTGTAATGGGAGAATAATGTTCTCATCATGTGCATCTATGACCCTTTTAATACACTCCATAATCCTGTTTGCCTTGGCAGCTGCTGCCTGACACTGCCTGCTATAATTAAGTTAACTGTCCAATACAGTAGGATTCCTAAGTCCTTCTTCATGTCACTTTTTCCCAGCGTTTTTCCATTTAACAAGTAATCATGGAATGGATTTTTCCTGCCCATGTGCATAACCTTGCATTTATCTGTGTTAAACCTCATCTGCCATCTCATCTCGTTTGACAGGACCGATCCTACATAAACCCCTGCTGGAACGGCGTTATACATTTATTTTCAGTGAGATACTCCAGGATAGCATCTCTTGGAAAAAATTCAAACATTTCACCTACAACAGAGGTTAAACTTAAAGGGGTTGTCTCACTACAAGGATTGCTTCTTATATTAAAGATCTTGCACAAACAAGTCACTTTGCAATATATATGCATTAACAGTGTCCTACCTATTCCTAGATATCCCCTCCTGTATGGGCTGCATCAGCTCCTCAGGTCACTATAGCTACAGACCTGTTCAATCTCTCCTGATAGGCTGTCAACACTGGTTGCTATAGCTACAGACCTGGCTTCTACTGCAGCCTAGTAGAAGCCAGTAAACACACCCCTGAATTCAAAGTGAAACCAAGAAAACAGGACTGAGGTAAGATGAATCAATGTAGGGAGACAACCCCTTTAATGGCCTATAGTTTCCTGGATCACATTTTGACCCCTTTTTGAATATTGGCACCACATTTGCTATGCACCAATCCTTTGGGACTACCCTGTTATTATACGGTACATAAATATTAAGAACAGGGGCCTATCTATGACATTACTTATTTCCCTTAGGACGCGGTGGTGTGTACTATCAGGACCTGAGGATTTATGAATTGGTACATAACTCCATTCCTGTTGTTTTAACCATCTCTTAGCTGACACTATATTGTAAATGCTACAGTTATTTTTATTCATATGCAATCCAGAGCCTTCCATCATTTTAATTATCTATTTGCTGAATCTTTTTTGTAATTGCTGCAAGTTTTAATTTATAGGACATCATCAATTAAGTTCCTTCTTCCTTAACTTTTCCTCTCTTCCTAAATGATCCGATTTCATCGCTGCAACTTTTTTCAAACTATTTCATCCTCATTGAGTTTTTAATATCTCTAGACTGCCAATTTTCTCTCTGTGTATGATATTTCCACTTCATGTGTTAATTTTAGCTTAGCATGCAAAACTAGTTCTAGATCTAAGCATATTCTCTTCTATAACTTAAGATCTAACATAGGGAAAGACCTCATGCAGCATGACAGGTGCAGAAGTCAACTTATCGAAGTGTAATATTGCCGAAGTGTTTCTGCAATTAAACATGGCAGTAAGACCTGAAGGAAATGGGAATTATTATGTGAGCTAACCAAACCTTTTTACAACTTTTACTACATTGGGGTCTTTATTAAACAATTTTAACCATGTTCATTGCTTCTGTCTTAATTGTATCTGTTGTTTCCATCATAACTATTACCCATTTTTGCTTTGGTGGATTTTTCTAAACCCCTATGAATTATTCACTTTCTTGAGTCGCCTTAAAGGGAACTTGTCACATAGATGATGCCACCCTTGCTGAGCACCGCACAAGCTGGTGACAGACATACTGTTCCCAGTGCATTGTCCCTTATTCTATAGGATTTGGTAGTTTGAGTATTTAATGCTCAAATCTGGCGGTTTTCAGCCAGAAATGAGTTTATTTATGGGCAGGTGTTAGCCCTCCCACCGGACAGTTATTCACATGTTTCTACCTATTCTAAATAATATGTTAAACAGTTGTGAGGTGGTTGGGGCAATTCTCAGGTGGGCAGTTCATGATTCAAGCTGACTCTTTTCATGATAAGTTGGACTCTTTTCTGGCTGAAAACTGCCAGATTTGAGCACTAAATACTCTAAAACTACTCCATCTTAGAGAATAAGGGACATAGAGCTGGAAACAGCAGGTATGTCACTAGCTTGTGCTGTGCTCAGCAAGGGGAATAACCTATGTGACAAGTTCTCATTAAATCCTTTGGTTCTACTTTGTGATAGAAAGGTTGTTCTTATAAATCAGTGACTCTTGAATGTTCTCTCTGTGTTCTACTGAAGGCTACACAAGACTTCTCTTTAACTTGAGTCTTCCACTGCCAAATTAAAGTTCTTAACTGCTGTACTAAGAAATACTGGAAATATGGTTAACATTCTTTGTATGTCTTCTGTCTTTTCTCACTATATGCTCTGGAACTCCCTGTCAGACATATTCCTTTCAAAGTAACTCAACCTACTGGGTCTTACAGAAACACGGCTTCAAACGGTTGACACTGCTTCCCCTGAAACTTTATTTACACTTTTTTCATACCCCCAGACCTAAGAGCAGGCAGGATTTAAAGGGGTTGTCTCACTAGAAAGATTTATTTTTATGTTAAAGGGGTTGTCTCATCTGAAAGTTTCATAGGACGCATGAATGAAATAATGCTGCTTTGCTCTGTCACTTTCTGGTCAAGCTGTCTGTAATTAGCATATGAGCTCTGTGTATTCAGACTTTTGCTAATTAGATAAATCTTATGCTGTTAGGACCAGGGAAGCTTCTGAGTTAAAGTAAACAGTAGTAATTACGGTCTTTTGTCTGAAAGTTCAGATAACAAACAAGCTCTCACTGTCCGGAGTTCTGTGCTGCCGCGACCTGTGTGATGACACGTCACTCCCTGCTATCATATAGAACAAACAGCAGGGGAGAAGAAGTACTCAGGTCGGTCACTTGGCAAACTAGAAAGGTGATAAAATCACTTGTAGTTCCTCAACAAACAAAAAAAATGAACAACGCAATATATTTTGAAAACGTCTTCATTTAGTGTTCCCTACATGTTGAAAGCTAATCTTTGTAGCGAGACGACCCCTTTAACGATCTTGTAAAAAGAAGTCACTTTGCAATATATGTCCATTAACAGTGTCGTACCTATTCTGAGATATCCCCTCTTGTATGGACTGCATCAGCTCCTCAGGTCGCTATAGCTACAGACCTGTTCAATCTCTGAGTGCAGCCTAGTAGAAGCCAGTAAACACGCCCCTGAATTCAAAATGAAACCAAGAAAACAGGACTGAGATAGGATGAATCAATGTAGTGAGAAAACCCCTTTAAGTGTTGACATGCTTGGCATGCTGTCTGCGCACTGCATTTTCCAGGTTATTCTCAAAGTTTTTCTCCTCTTTAGGTTCACACACTAAGACTCTTAAACCCATTCGACCTGAGCATTGCACTATTGTGCTTTAAACTTACCCCACCAGTTCTTTGATCACATTGCGGCCTGGTTCATTTCCTACTTTATGAAATACCTACTCTTATCATAGGTGACCTTAACATCCTTATGAACAACCAAGTTTCCACCTCATTTTCCATCTTCACCTTCATCTATATGCCTTTCACAAGTTAAAAGTTCTCCACAAAAAAGATGTATATTTACTTGCCCTGATCATCTTCAAGTTTTACTCATCAATGCTTTTTTTCCGCTCTCTGACCTCAATCTTCTCTCTGTTACTATGAACAATTCTCAGATTTCTCAGAATATACCTAACTATAATACCTGGGGAAATTAACATTCTAGTAACACTCAGAAACCTATAAACATTCTTTAGTCTTTATAGTCCTCAATCTCTTCTCTTTTGTCCCCATTTGGCTGAAAAAACATTAGAATGAATCTTTTAAAAGCTGTATGGACTATATTCTTCATGCCTTCTAATACAGATGGCAGCAAATTTCTCTCTCACTAAAAAGAGCACGTAACACTACCACACAAACACCAAAAAAATTATAACAGATGAAATTGTAAGACTTTTTTCCAAATACGTATCATTAGCAAATCGTATGATTTATCTCAGTATTACAGGGAAACAGGTTTTACATTAATTTTGTAAGGCAGAAGTCACAGTCTGGTAAGATTCCTTCTCTGGAAAATACCAACTGTGCAGGGGGAGGTGAGGACATAGCTGGTTTTACATGCCTAATCTGAGCCTTTCACTATACGTACAATGCAGGACAGCACACTGAAGACATATGTCTGACAGGCTTTACCTGTTGTTCCCAGCCTCCCCCTCCATAGCACACAGATATCCATAATATACTGCTGCTTGTGTAATAACACCCAGCATGAAGATGGCAGCATAGGGCTTCCCAATGTAAAGACTTAGACTCCCCCATCTCAGAAGCTGAAAGTGTTACAGAGCTGTCAACATAGTGATCTATCATACTGTGAGGAGCCCAATTTGGCATGACTTCAGTCCTGTCTTAAAGGACCAATGCTTTTTTTTTTTTTTTTTTTTTAAATGAATTACAGGTGAAATCCTTTCATTTTCCTTATTAAGCATATATGAGGAAGTGTTTATATTTTAGTCTTCTATTACTTCACAAGGTTCTCTGCAGGTGATAGGCCCTCTTAAAAATAATTTCTCTTTACGCTTTATGTACTTTACACCTCTTGTTCACTTTCAGTACTTAAATGAATAACCAAAGAAGTCTCTAGTCTACTTTTCTTTTGGGTTCTTTTTTTAATTTTGCCTCTCTTATTGTCGTATATTTTCCTTTGTTTTTGAACATGCTGGTATAACTCCATTAATAAAAAAATAAAAAAAATCTCCTGGTCCATCCTCCTCAATGACCATCTGATCTTTTTGTAAACTCCGGAACACCATCTTTATTTCATCCTAATTTGTTATCTCTCTATTATGTTGTAAGAACCCTTACCATAGAGCTTCAACCTTTATATAAACTACTTTTAGTAAGTTACTACTCTGAATTCCTACTTCTAGATCTCTCTGTAGATTACCAAATCCTACTGAGTATACTTCACTGTATTGGCCTTTTTTTCCCTGCATTACTTCTCTGACCACACACATACAGTGTCATTGGCTACTTTTTCACTTCTGTTGATGTTCCTCAGAATTTATTCCCATGTCCTCTTCTTCTTTTGGTAAAATTTTTAGGAGATGTTCACATCAGCATGCTTCTTAAGATAAGGTCACTGCCTATTAAAAGCACAAATACGAAAAGATTTCTGCTGTAGTTTTTATGTTTTGGACACATATTAGCCTCATTTAATGGGAATACTCCATATCCTGTTTGCCAGTGCAGAATAAGTGATATATTTTCTGCATCACGGACTGCAAAATCTGTGTTGGAAAAATCCACTCCAGACAAGTTACAGTGCAGATTCCCATTAAATATAATGGAGTGTTTTCCATGCAGATTTTGGCACAGAAGAAGTATGCTTTCCACACCAAAATCTGCTGTGGGAACGAAGCCTTACGCTAATGACACTTCTTCAAATATGCTTAAGATGAAAGAGCTGTGACTGAGCATCACCTATTGGATATAGTGTTCCTCAAGTCATATCTGACTCATTGAGCCTTGTAATATGACCAAGAGGAAAGCCAAACAACATTCTAATTTGCAGACAGCCAGCGTATTTACCCCCTTTATGACACTTATCATACATCTTTCCATGACTGCATCAATACTAAACTAAACACCACTGTCTTCTCTATATCGGAAACCGAATACTTAAACTGTACAATTTGAGTTTTGTCTTATGCTTTCATCTACTAATCTACCAAAAATTGATAATTCATTATGTGGTACTATAATTTTAAGGCGATTTGGACATGGATCCACTTCAAAACCATGTTCAAATCACGTCAAAATTATTATGATCTGATTAAGATGCGGTTTTTGTGCTCTCCATTGATTTCCATTGGCATTTTCAGCTTGGAAACCATACTGAAACAGTCTCAGAGAGTGACTTGTTAATCTGTTTCAGCACTTTTGGATTTAAGGACTTAAAAGTAAAAAAAATTGCTGCATAAAAACAGCACCAACTTTTTTCTATTGAAAACAATGCGGCTTGAGTCTATTTTGGACTCTGTTTCAGTGCGGAATCCCCTTCAGGCACAGAATCCAAAAGGTCACTTAGTTCACAGTACTGGCTTGGCGACAGTCTCATTCACTATGCGTACTACCCTATTTAGTATAAAAGATGACAGGACCGTCCGACCAATGCACAAAACAATCTTTTATCTTTTGTGTGATCCCTATTTCCTCATACAGTATATGGAAAGGTCTTGTATGCAGGGCATTTACTGTTATGTATTTGAATTGTTGATTAGTTTGGATTGTTTGATTTTGCTTGTTTATTTAACCTCTGGATTGTAATGTGCTCAGAAATATGTTGGTGCAATAAAGATTATTCTTCTCTAATAGGATAACTAATATAGTTATAGAATGCATGGTCATTTAACAAAATTTTTATCTCTCGCCACTGGTCTTTGACATCTTTATTGATCCAATTCCTACTTTTTCTCCAACTGCACTGTTTTGGATTTTAAACAAAAAAGAGCAATGGCTTACTTTACTTTTCTAAGTTTTCATACTTAGAGATAACCTGTTGTTGATAAGGTAACAGGGTTGATCACTTAAAATTAATCACTTTTTTAAAAAAAACTTACTTTTATATGTAGTATATACTATAATAAATACAATTTTTTTTCCACAATAGGAGCAGCCAGGGATTCATGCACATGAAGCTCTCGCGTACCAAAGACAACTTATATGTTCTGGGACAGAACAGCCCCCCTTTTGACAGCGTACCTGAAATAATCCACTACTATACCAGCCGCAAGGTGCCAATTAAGGGTGCTGAACACATGTCACTGCTCTACCCAGTCGCAATCCGGACATTGTAACATCAAGTATGTGAATGTTTAGAGAACATGAATTGTCAAGAGAGGACCAATCAATGAAGTGTTGATTTTTATTGCTCCTTAAAATCTTCTTCATTCTCCACTAAGCATTGAAAATAACTACCTTCACCAGAACAACAAATGGAGTAATAATGTGTAAAGGAGAAAAAAAATTGCATCCAACTGATTTTATAGATTCATTCTCTTCTTTTGGAGTAGTGAATGGACACTAAAACATTTTGTGTCGGTACTTAATTGGATCATAAAAAACAATGCTAGCTGGTTTCTACTTACCATAAGTCACCAGACCAAGCATTAATAAAACAATTATCCAGCTGAATGGGCACTAACCTTTTTGGGGCTGTAATGTCCCGAATGTTGCAATACTTCTATATACAATATAAAATGCTTGTTATTTAAAACAAAAAAGTGTATTTCCCAGTTTTTCTTTCCCTTGCCCGTTGTTCTATAACATAGTTATCGATGAGGGAATATGAATCTTGGTCTGCAGTGTGTGAGCGTGAGTAACCATATTTCATCTGAAGTTCAGCAATACTGTATAATGTTGTCAAGGTATGAGGAGACCAAGAAAATGGAGCAGATTGTAGAACTCTTGTCCATTTCTGTTGGACATAAAGATGGCAATAACAACATATAGGTTTATTTTTGTACATAGGGCCTCCATTGAGATTACAGCAGGGCTTTTATTTCAGAAGATGTCTCTTTCATTCGGTATTGAGCCACATAGTTGATTTCTTTAAAACTGATCAAAATTTTTGTATCCACTATTCAATTTACAATAAGAATTGTTTTCTCTCCATTCCATGTTTGAAACCGCTGATTTTTTATTTTGACACATACAGAATAACAAAATGTTATTTACAATTTATTAACAATGTAGCAATGAAATGTGGATTAATAAAATAGAATTATTTTAAATCTCCTTTAAATTTTTTAGAATTGAGAACCATTTCTTACATTGGTTTCTAAATAGTCTCGCTAATTCGACTGGATATTTTTAGCACTCTCTTCTTCTCTTTGATTAAACTTCTATAGACAATTTACACAGGTATTAAAAAGAAATTCAATTATTTATAACTAAAGAATTGGAAACATAAAACAGTTGTCATTTAAAACCATATGCAAATTAATTATTTAGACCTTAGTGCTACTAGGATTCCAAGTGCACAAAGAGTTCAACTGTTTTAGGAAACTGCTCTCGTCAAACTGTTAATAAGTATCAATATAATGATCTATTAATACTTTGGCATTATTGAATGGATTCAACTTACTTGTGATGTAACTAATTCACTGACAGTTTTTAAAGGGTTTATCAGAGAGAGAGTTTAAATATTTCTTAGAACACTATACACAGCATTTATGTTGAAAAGTAAAGATTTTCCATTACCTTCATGTCATTCTTTTCGTTTTCTTCTTTATTCATCTGTCATAAGATCCACTTTTTGCAGTGAAACTTCCTGCTTTTGTTAGTTTCCATAGTTTTCCAGCAACTCTTTCCTATGAGTCCCAGACTGCATTGTAATCTAGGACTTCCCTCCACAGTTATCACTGCTGGACATTATGCTGAAATCATTGTATAATCCCCCCAGTTCTGTACTTGCTGTCATGATAATGATGATAGCTAGTTCTCATGAGTCACTATATAAACTGTACAGAGCTGCAGTCATCATTTTTATAACAGCAGTACACAACCCCCAGCTCTAAACTTCTGCCCTCTGTACCCATAATAAGTTCTGCCAGGAGGACTCAAATATAAACAAATTGTGAATTACAAAGTTTAATATAATACAGCTGTGAGCTCTTTAACAAATAAAAAGATAGTCCCAGAGAAGCCCTTTAAATATTTTTTTTGTCACATTTAGCTTCACAATTCAGAAGGTAATCTAGTGTAGATGGACGCTGGCCAGTTGTCCCTAATGGCATATATCTAAGGAAAGAATGGTTGACCATGTTAGAGGCAGAGTCTTATTTTATCCTTTCCACCGAAATATGCACACTATGCCAATCATGCACATTGATGGAAAGGTTATAAGTGGGAGTTGCCAGCTGAATTAACTTTAAGCCAACAGTTATCTGATGTGTATGACTGGCTTTTGTCCGTTACAAAGAAACTGAATCATTCTACCCCAATTGAGGGGAAAATATCCAGTACAATTGATTGTAAAGTATTTTGGTTGTAATTTGACATAAAATGAGTTATCACCTACAATCTGGTACTGAATGTAATTGACTGGCCACACAAGACCGTGTTGAATAAAAGTGTCAATGACTTGTATTGTTTTACCATTTCTCAGTATGTAAGCAATTGATTTTTTTCACAAGTTTATTTTTGTGTTTGCCGGAAATACAGCTGGTATGGAAGTTGCAAGGCACTGACCTAGTCATAGATATGAGAATCTTGTAATGTCAACCCCCTGCTTTTATTTTATTGACACAACTGCTTACACATATTAATTCTCAGTAGCAGAGTGTTCCCTAAAATGAAGTCTAGGTTAAAATAATGTCACAACTTGTCTTCACAGGTCTCTTAGTTACTGTATTGTCATTTTTAATTTATTTTAGGTTTCAGGAATCTTGTTACCCTGTTTATTTGTCCGTTCATCGGGTGGAATGTCTGGCTACTAATGCCCAAATGGTTGAAGGAATCTGCTCCGTCTTGATCTCTAAATGTTTGTGTTTTTACTGCTGTTACAACTTTACGTTTGTGACTTTTGCCTTGTTAAATAAAAACTGTATATTTAATGTAACAATGTTATCTGTATAATTATTTTATATTTCACCAAAAGTCTATACATAGCAATGAAAAGAGAAAAAAAATCTTTCTCTGGTTGTAATTTTTCCCCCATACTGTATTTTGTAATCGGTGGTATACAAAAGGGAGGAGAGGGACAAGAGGGATGGAGTAATAGCAATGATTACAAAAATCAGCCTCTTATGTTTTTTGGACATTAGCACCCTCCTAATTACCCACAAGAAGATGTCTTAGTCCTTCATTCCCTTTTTCACCTGTAGAACTAATAGTAAGAAATTACATATCTCCAGGATATGCAATCAGTTACTGACACTGAGGGTTCCAACTACTCAGACCCATCAACTTTCAGAATGAAAAGGCTTAAGTAAGGCTATTTCATTACAGTATTTATTTCCACAGCTATGCTTCTGACTACCTATGGTCCAGGGAAATGCAGCTCAACCTTATTCACAGTTCCTGGCAATACACATGACCAGAATTACTGCTTAGCATGGAATAAGGCAAATAAACTCTGGTCTCTTTATTCTTTTGAACAGTGGGAGTCCCATGGGTCAGAATCCCAAAGATCATAATGTTATGGCTTGTACTGATATGACATATATACCTTTTTCATTGTTTGCTAATATTGTAGCACAGGTGGCTACCACATTTCTGCATGGATTCTTACTATCTGCTTAGTGTAGATATGATCAGCCTGGGGTGGTTGTCCTCTCTCCAGGGACATTATAGCAGCCATATGGTATTTGTGTCATACACTCTTGTAAGTATTATTGCTGACTCCACTATACATTTTTAAATATGATATGTAATTGCAAGGTAAAAGGTAAGTGAACGGTACACTTTTAAGTTAACACAATTCTAGACAAACACAATCAGTTGAACTGTTAATGTTTTTTAGTGAGTACATAAAGGCTACAAAAGCAATAATGAATGTAAATAAATCCATAGTTAGACTAGTAATGGAGAAAATTCACAACCTTTACTACTTTCCCTAAAAATGGGGTATCCTGTTAAGATCACTTCAAGAGCATGGGGATTACTAAAAGAATAAGATCAAAAAACCTGTAGCAGACTATACCTACTGCAAAAATCTCTGTTCATGTATCCACTGTTGAATGCACAAAAAGTATAATGTTCAAGAAGGGACTTAGATACTGCTACCCATAATAAAAAAATAAAATATTCAGCACAATTCAAGTTTGCTTGAGACCATCAAAATGTGCCATAATGTTTGTAGGAAAATATTTTGTGGACGGATGTGGCAAAGTGGAACTTTTTAACACAAATGCACAGTGCTATGTTTGGGGGGAAAAAAGAATACTGCTGACCAAAACCTCACCCAAACTGTGAAGCATGGTGAAATCAATCCATGGTCAATATGTGATGCAACAAGACAGTGACCCAAGCATGTAAGAAAATAAACTAAAAAAAAAAAAAAAGCTTCAAGCTGCTGTGGCATAACCGTAGGAGGGCTGTGCACTTGCTGATGCAATGCACCATATACATATTGGTGAACTGAAACAAATTTGCAGGGAGCAGTGGTCCAAAATATCTTCTCAATGTTGTGCAAAACTTATTTGCAGCTCCCCAAAAAGTTAAGTATAGGTAGTTACTGATTAAAGGGGATCTACGGATTATTTGATTCATCGTTCACTTTTTCTCCCTTCATTGTTGACGTTTACTCAGTGTTCTCTATTAAATACATGAACAGTATTTCAGTATTTTCAGCTGAAGTTGTCATTTTGCTGGGATTATTTTTAAAGCATGTCTAAAAAACAGATGACACCATCAACAAGCTGAGAAGGTTTCAAGGATTTCAGAATGCCACTTTGAAATGTGAATTTATTTTAATGGTCTCCTGTGAGAAGTGGAAGGAAAAGTTGTTGAAAGTTCTTGGTTACTCTGACCTTTCTAAATCTAAAAAGGAATGATGCATTTTAGATTCAGCCTTTGTTTATTGAACTACTTTACTGCAGCAATGAATTCATTTTTAGAAAGCTTTTCAATTTTACTGATGGACAGCAAGGTCAGTAGCCTGATATGTCTACTTCGCTAACCCACTCATCCCTCTGCAGAAACCTTTCACACACACACTCATATCCGGTAATGGAACTACATGTTTCTGAAGATAAAACTCTGTTATGACTTTTTTTTTTTATTTATTCATGTATGTAATGCATAGAATAGTATTTCCACTATACTTATTTACAAAGCAAAGTGTAGGGTTAATTAGAAAGTGATCCGATGTTAAATGTGTTTTATGCTTAATTTAAAAAAAAAAAAATTGAATATATTGCAGTCATATTCCTTATATGCTATATTATCATTTAACCTTATTTTAGAAAAGTTTAGAAATCATTTATAAATAACTTATTTAGAAATCACATACATTAGAAAAATCTCTACATTATTCAGTAGAGTACAAACAACCAGATACAGTAAGTTAGTATTGTTACTGAACATGGATGTTATCGAATAAAATGTAATATAAGGATTATCAATAGTCTGTTTCAGTAATATAAATAATCTCTTTCTCACATTTAAGTCTGGACATTTAATACTTACCTTTGTTCAGGGAAGAACAGAAATGTTTAGTATAAAATAATTGTCAAACATTAACATAATAAATTAATGTGTGCATACAGATTGTCTAGCTCTTGAAATAGTTAATAGGAAATTGTAATAAAGGGCTATTAGTTCCCCTAATACGTTTTGTATAATCATTTGTAAAATCTATCATAGGATAAAGGCAGGGCCGTTCCTAGGCTAAATTTCACTCAGGGCGAGGTTAAGAAATCCCCCCCCCCAATGTAACATAATGTGCCATAATGAAACACAGTGCATCACCATCGACCAAAGCCAAAATATACAGAAAGCTTTACCATTATGTGCTATATATAAAACTATTAGATAATAGTCATACAGTTACCAAATAACACTGCTACACCAACCAGAATCCCAGGCTAATAGTACCAATGTCCTACTAAGACCACATATCACCAGCACACAGTGACCGAATAATACAAACTGACCATTACTGAATACAAACCATTATACTTCAAAGAATATTACCAGCATACAGTGACCATACAGTGGTGGATACCAGCTGTACACAAGCTCTGCAGACATATAAGAGATTACAGTAAAGTTATATCTAGTGACTCACAGGAGACGTCTCTGAAGAGTTGTTCTCTTTCTCTTCTTCTTCTTTTCCATTTGTCCCAGACGCCATGATGACTACTCACCGACTCTTCACTGTAAAATTCTACAAACAAATATCTTAAGGACTCCTCCCTGTATCCTGCACTTCCCAACCAATTCCTATACTATACAAAACTTCCCCATCTTGTAAGCACCTCATATGGTAGCCATGTAATAGCCCTGTAGCCAGTGAGATGCCCCCCTGTAGCCAGTGATGCCCCCCCTGTAGACTTGATGCCCCCCCCTGTAGACAGTGAGTGATGTCCCCTTGTAGGACAGTGAGGTCCCCCTTGTAGCCAGTGTTGTCCCCTTGCAGCCAGTGATCGTCCCTTGTAGCCCCAGTGATGCCCCTGAGCCAGTGATGCCCCTGTAAGAAATTCTAAAATAACCAAAAAGTACTCACCTCGGTCCGCGCGTCCCGGTCCGGAACTGCTTAATCAGAATCTGACCGGTATATTGTCACTGCAACTTTTTAACAGTTTTATTCCTTTTAACATTGCAACTAGGGATGAGCGAATTGATTCTAACAAAGTGGAATTCATTTAGAATTTCAGGAAAAATTCGATTCTGAATAAAGCGAAGTTCAGTGTATTCGTAAGGGTATACAAATCTCTAAAATGGCCGCGAGCACATGCCGTTGACATGGGCAAGATCTTGCGGGAGGAGAAAGGTACACCTTCAATGACATGTGCGACATGCAGCCATTCAGCAGCCAGCCTGCTTCTGTGATTGTCACAAGCCCTATAATAGGCAAGCCATGTTAAATTTGCCACTTGTCACTGTGTCTCCTATGCAGAAGCATCTTTCTGTAGCAGCACTAGATTACAATCTGTGCAAAATACTTAAGATTTTTGAGCTACTGGGGTAAAAGACCTTCACGGGTGTACCTTTTGCTCCTGAAAGAGGTTGCAGCACAGCCAAACAGCAGTGGGGAAAAGGTTTAAAACTGAGCATTTTGAGCGAGTGAACGAATCTGCAAGTGTGTTTTCCTTATAAGTGTGTTTTTTTTTTTTAAGTGTGTAGACTTAAGATTGAGAGGGAGAAGTCCTTGTTAATCCTCCAGCAAATACTTGTATTTATTTATACCTGTGTTTATTTATTATTGCAGTACTTTTCATACTATAACAACTTTATAGGTTTAATACTCGTAGCTACACTTATTTGGTGTATAGATTACATTATATAGTTATTAAGAGTAGGTAGTAGTTTCTATAGTATCATCATACACAGTTGCTGAGGCTCTGTTGAGTCAGGTGACTGGTCAGGGGTGTTGATTACCTAATCAGCAGAGCTTAAATTGCACCTGTGGGGCTTGTGAGGGACTTTTGCTCACCTGAATGAAGGTTGCAGCACAGCCAAAACAAGCAGTGGGGAAAAGGTTAAAACGAGAATTTTGAAGCGATGTGTGAACGAGTCTGCGAGTTGTGTTTTCCTTATAAGTGTGTTTTTTTTTTTTTTTTTAAAGTGTGTAGACTTAAGATTGAGAGGCTTTAGATTTGGGGGTTTAGGAGGGGGTCAGTATTGTATTGCTTATTATTAATTTATTCACATATCTTTTTGGGTAACATTCACCATGAGTTCCATGTTTGACATATGCTGTCCAGTGCACATACTGGCATGTATGCCATCTTGAGCAACAATGCGAGGGGGCTTACTGCTGTGCAAGATGTGTTGCACACTGCACATTAGAACGCCGTATCCTGGTTCTAAATGGAGACAAGTGGCCAACAACGTGAGATCCATTGCCAACTTGAATGCGAGTTTTTGCCCAGGAGCACTCACTCGCTGTGTAGATGCTTGGTGAGGTGGCGCTTGGAGGGGCAGGCGGACTATGAGGATGGATAGCCTGGGTAACAGTTAGAATGACGGGTAGAAGGAAGTGTGTCGAGTGGCTAGTCTGTTTGGCACCCCCCAACAATATTTGCGAAGATTGGCAGGATTGAGGGGATATAAGATCAGAAGTAGCATATTGCTGACTCAGCTTTAGGACATACCCTGTCTGCTCCTGTAATGATGGGAAATAGGAGGGCAGGTCAGGCTAGACAGGTGCATAGTAGTTGGGGGTCTCCATATTATTAGGTGTTCAGATAGGACAATCGGCCCTTAGGGACCGGGGATAGTCGAATAGTATGTTGTTTACTGGCGGCCCCGAGGTCGACTTATCGCGGATTGGGCTGACAGATTGTGGGTGGGGTGGTGAGAATCCAGCTGTCATGGTCCAAATTGGCACCAATGACAGTTAGAGGTAGTGGCGTTGTCCTTAAAAAATGTTTCAGGGACAGGCTAAAAGGCTCAAGGCAAGGACCTCACAAGGTAATATCTTCAGCAATATTACCTGTTCCACGGGCCACCACCAGAGATTAGAGGCCAGCGGCGGATTAGAGAGGTGACTAAGTGGCTCATAAAATTGTGTAGGAAAGAGGGATTTGGGTTTTTGGAGAAACTGGCTGACTTCTGTCGTTGGCTACAGGACTCTTTGCTAGGACAGGCTGCACCTAAATGGGGAGGGTCGAGGCTGTATTTTTAGGGGACAAAATGGGGCCAGGACGTTGGAGGGAATATTTAAAACTAGGGGACTGAGGGGGGGTGGGGGGGGTAACTACACATATAGCATGAATATATTGAGATAGAGAGCTGGGAATTAGGATTAAAACGGGGTGAGTGGTGGAGGGGGTGTAGCAATAGTTTAAAAGCTCTGGGAGAAAGGATAAACAACTGAAAAAATTTCTAAATTGAATAGCTGACCAATGCAGGAGTTGACCAACTAAATAAATGAACTAGAATTACTAATAGGCTGAAGGAAATATATGACATAGTGGGGTATAACTGAGGACATGGATGGACGAGAGCTACGACTGGGCTTTAAACTTGAGGGTTACAGTCTATTTAGAAGGTTGCGTTTAAAGACGGAAAGGGGGGAGGTGTCTGTCTCTATGTAAAATCGTCTGAAGCTAACACAGCGGGAAGTTTAGGTACAGGTAATGAACATGGTGTATCATTATGGGTATTATCACAAGTGGGTAACAATAAAATATAATACTAATGGGGTTGCTTTCTTATAGGCCCCAAATATAACAGAAGCCATGGAAGTGTACTCCGCAGGCAATAGATGGAGGCGGGCTAAATCAGAATGAGGTTATTATCTAGGGGGGACTTAACTATCCAGGACATTCAATTGGGAATCTGATAACTGTAGCTCTCATAAAGGAAAAGGTTTTTATACGTCAATAACTTATGATAATTACCTTTACCAAATGGTGCAAGAAACCGACAGAGGTAAGGCCCTTCTAGACCTTAACCCTTACTGAACGCCACTGTCTTTTGACGTCGGCTGGTGCAGGTATTAGTCTACAGTAAACTTCTTTTATCGTCGCTGACTGACTTCGGAGTTTGCGGCACCCGGTGCCGCTGCTGCAGACCAGCACAGCTTGTAGGCCCGGAGCGCATAAACTTGCGATTTTTTTGATGTCTGCAGTGACGCCAAAAGGACGTCGCTGTAGGATGACGATCTGCACAGCCGACGTCATAAGACAGTGGGGCGGTCAGTAGGGCTATATTGATAATAGACCTGTAGAGTAACAAAGGTTCAGGTTGAG
Organism: Phyllomedusa bahiana; assembly: GCA_025379985.1. Taxonomy (NCBI): domain Eukaryota; kingdom Metazoa; phylum Chordata; class Amphibia; order Anura; family Hylidae; genus Phyllomedusa; species Phyllomedusa bahiana. Next base: position 32,173 of record JAODAL010023250.1, read on the forward strand.
GGGCACCTAGGAAAAGTGACCATAATATAATAAATTTCAGATTATTCTTAATAGTGTTTCTTGGTATCAAGGAGCCACAAAAACACTGAATTTTAGGAAGGCTAATTTTATTCTGCTTAGGGAGGCCCTAAACAGTTATTGATGGGGACACTTGTGCTTAATATGGCAGAACAAATAATAATTGGGGATTATTTTTAATAAACATCCTAGGCTACCACTGTGAGAGGTAAATACCTGTTGGTAATAAAAAAATTAGATAAAGGAAAAATCCATTGTGGATCAACAGGGATGTAAAAGAGGCAATAAAAACAGGAGGTCAGTGAAGAGGCACTAAGAAGCTATAGGGAAAAAATAAAGGTAAACTCCAACTTAAAAGTTTCTTGTCTAACCCAGGAAGAAGTGCAGCTCAGTCTTAAGAAGCTTACAATGTCAAATCCCCACAGTCAGTTGGCATACACCCACGTGTCCTAAGCGAGTTAAGTGATGTCATTGAATAGGACCCACCTTATTCTTAATATTTATCGGACGGTCTAATAACGGGTATGGCCCAAAGGATGGGCATTGCAAATGTGGTGGCAATATTCAATAAGGGTCAAAAGTGTTCCAGGAAAACTATAGGCCGGTAAGTTTAACCTCTGTTGTAGGTAAAATGTTTGAAGTTTTCTCTGAGATGCGCATCAAGGAGTATCTCACTGAATATAAATGTATAACGCTGATTCCCAGGCATGGGTTTATGGAAGGATCGTCCTGCCAGACTAATCTTCTTCAGCTTCTATGAGGAAAGTATAAGTGCGTAGACTGGATAGGGGAGAGGCAATGGATGTCATATATCTAGATTTTTCTAAATAAAGCAATCTGATACGGATGGACGCATAAAAGGTTGGTAACTAAATTGAAGGAATGCCTTGGGACTGGGAAAAAATGTGTGCAAGTGGGTAAGTAACTGGCTCACTGATAGAAAAACATGGGTAGTAATTAACAGTAAATAACAGATACATACTCAGAATGGATCGCTGGTTACTAGTGGCGGTACCACTAGGCGTCAGTATTGGGCCCTCTATCTCTTAAACATTTTCATTACGATCTTTTACACATGGATTGCACAGTAGAATATTGATCTTTGCAAGACGATACCAAGCTCTGTAAAGTAAATCAACACAATAGAGGATAATTGATATTACAAGGGTCTGGATAGTTGGTAAGGCCTGGGCAGGTAATGGCAGATGAGGTTTAATACAGTTTAGCACAGGTTATGCACATGGGGAGGAAAAATCCATTAAATGATACTGTTAAATGGAAAAATGCTGGGTTAAAAGTGACTTGATGGAGATGCACTTGGGGTCCTGGTGGACAGTAAACTTAGTTGTAGAAGCCTGTGTCAGGCAGCAGCTGCCAAGTCAAATAGGATCATGGAGTGCATTAAAAGGGGCATAGAGGCACATGATGAGTAGAGATGGGCGAATTTCTCAAAAAATTCGATTCGGTGACTTCGCCAAATTTTCCGACAAAATTTGTTTCGGTACGAATTACTTCGGGATGATTGCGTTAAAAAAAAAACAGCTATTTCCAGGCTGCACAGAGCTGCAAGGGTGATGTAGAACGTTGTGCCATGATTTAAATATGCAGAGGGGCTTGGTTTGGGTCTTCATAACAATGTTGGTTTTAGTATGACTTGCAGATGACTGCCGCCGTCTTTAGATCGCTTCGCTATAAAATTCCCTGGGCCAATTTAACGTGGGCAAACTGACCAAAAAACTGAAGTGGGAATGCAGCCTGATAAAGTCATGGCAGCGCCGGAAAAAAACAAGCTGGGGCTCAGGAGCAACTCATGACAGAGTGGGGAGGTTCGCAGCAACAGCAGAGGTCGAGGGGGCACAATGACATTTGGGGGTGGCAAAAACAGGGGGGCCACAGGGGGCACAAGAAAAGGTGTGGAGGGACGGCATAGCCACGCAGCCGAGGCAGGAGGGGGACAATGACATTCGGAGGGGCAAAACAGGAGTAGGCCACAGAGTGGCAAATGACGAGAGTGGGGTGATGGCAGAAACAGCTGAGGTCAGGAGTGGCACAATAAATTTCTGGGGGGTGGCAAAAAACGGGGGGTGGCCACAGGGGGCCAAAAATGACAGGTTGGAGGGTACGGCAGTAGCCACAGCTGAGGTCAGACAGGGCACAAGACACATGGTAGGTCACAGAGCAGCCACAGCAGCGCATAAAGGTCAGGAGTGGCACAATGAATTCTGGGGGGGCAAAACGTGTGGGCCCACAGGGGGGCACAATGACAGAGAGTGGAGGTTATGGCGCAACACATGGGTCAGAGGGGACAATGACACGTTGGGATTTCCGGCACCAGAAACAGCACGCAGCACGGGTCATAAGTGGCCAGTTTCCCAGTACCTGGTAAAGAGGTGGTAGGCTGATGGAAAAAAGGCAGCAGATGTGTGGCATCAGGCGGGTGGTGGCATCAGAGTAGTGGCTAGGCAGTAGTTTAAACCCCGACTTTTTCTCACAGTTTGGGTAAAGGTCAGGCTAGTGTTAAAATTTTTTTCGACAAAGTTAAAATCGGAAAGGTTTTTTTGATTATCGAAAATCCCCCGATCACGCGTAATTAGGGTTTTTAAAAATCTGGCATAATCTATTATATCGGGCCATTTTCAGCCTATCCTTTCTTTTTACCCGTCAGTTTGAAAGGGGCTTGTTTGGACGTATTTCACCCGTATTTACTTCCTAAAAGCATCAAAAAAATGTTGCTAAAATAATTTTCTTTAGCTTACAATGGTTTTCCCGATGGCAATCAGGATTATTTCGGACGTAAATACCGATGTAAATTCTGAACAAACCCCAGGGAACATAAAAAATCCTGCTTGGATACACAGGTCCAAAACACTGTGCTGTGCGGCTCTTGCTGTAGATAGGAAAACAATAAAAGGTGAAAAGAAAATAATATTTTTTAAAACCAAAGAAACAAAAAAAAACATCTTACCAAATCGTCAATCATCTGTATCCATTGGCAACATCGTATCAATCTGTGCAACTCTGTACCAATCTGTCCCAATCGGGAAAACATCTTACCCATCTGCATAAATCTGTACAAATCTCTTGCCTTATTTGTGTTCAAATTAGTGTAATTTTCAAGGACTTTGTAATAATTTGATAGGACTTTTTGTTCTTTGGATCAAATATATATAAATATATAAATAATATATTTTTATATATATATAATAATATTATATATATATTATAAATATATTTTATATATATATATGCATTAATGCTAAGGAGAAAAAGTCCTAATATATTCTTTGAAGTTTTATATGATGTTTTAAATTTTTCTTCATTTAATTGATAATGATTGTATTCTCATACTCTGTGAATGTAGGGGCCAGGCGAAATCCGAGCGTATTTAATTGCCAATACGCACCACACTTTGGACCGTATTTGGGAATGTAAAAACGCTGGATTTCGCCCTGGCACATACATTACACAGAGATGAAGAATAAATGCATTTATCAATTAAATGAAAAATTAATTAAACTAAATATCAAACTATCAAAGCTATATATTAGGACTTTTTTTCCTATAGCATTAAAGCCAATTTATATATATTTATATATATTATATTATAATATAAAAATATTTAATATATATATATAATATTTTATTTATATTTATAATTATATTATGATATATATTTTTTTTTTTTTTTTTTTTTTTTTTTTTTTTTTTTTACACATTTATATATATATATATATATATATGATCCAAAAAAACAAAAAAACTCTATAAAGTTTTTCAAATCCTTGAAAAATTTCACTAATTGAACATAAAAAAAGGCAATGCAGAGTTGCACAGATGTGGTACTATATTGTACAGGTGGATACGTGTTCACGCTGGATCAGTGTGGTCAGATGATTGATAGAGTGGGGACAGTGTTTTTTTTTTTTTGTTTCTTTATGTAAAAAATGTATTAGTTTTCTTTCCCCTTGTATTGTATTTCCACTACAGCAAAAGCCAACAAGCACAGTGGTTTCTGGGACTGTGGTCTCCCAAACGATTCTTGCTTTAAATTCTTTATTCTTCTTTAAAAAACATTTATTGAGAGTGTATGCGTAAGTGTAAACTAAGGTCACTAAAACCCACAGTGGCTTCGCACATTTATGCAGTTTTCCCCCAAAAAAAAAGGGAAATCACGATTTACATGTTTCCCCTGATTTTAATGGGTTATCGGCGTAATTATTTTCGGGTATCGGAATGTCCGATAATTGCCGAATCGACTATCGAGACGTAACATAAAAACAAATGCTCATCACTAGTCTTTGGTGTGTAGTTGGGCCTAAGGCATTGGGTGTGGAAAATCCTGGCCGATCCCGCCTGATTCATCTTAAACAAAGGTAAAGGTCGTTCCACTTTTCCCGTCGACAAGGGGTTTTTCCGGGGGGAAAAGAGGGGCCCCCCCGGGCCGCACTGAACCCCCACTCTGATGCCACACTATGGCCGGGCAGGGACAGTTCTCCACTGAAAAACTGGGGAAGGGCTTGGCCAAAACACCCAAATTTTGGGGGCCCAGTAGTCCAGGGGGATCTTAAAACGGGGGGTGGCAGAGTGCTGCCCCAAGTGGGTTTCCCCCCCTGTTGGTTCGGGGCTGCCCAGGTCCGTTCTGCTGGAGACTGCCTTCCTCACTAGGCGGGGGGGAAAGGAAGTTTGTCATTTAGGGGACCCCAAGACTTGGGTTGCTGCTATGGAGTGGTATTTCCCCTACCCCCCATTTTTCCCACCAGCAGCCGCGGCAGTAGACGTGAGCGCTGAAAAAACCCCAGGGCCCCCAGACCTTTTCAGAGGGGGGACAAAATCCCGCACATAGGAAAAGGGGGAAATTTTTGAAAAGGGAGGTTTTTCCCAATAGTATTTGGGGTTTTTCCTTCCTCTCACGGGGGGGGAAAAAGGGCTCCCTTTTTGGGTTTTGGATGGGTCCAATAGGAGGAAAGAGCCAAAAATCTCCCTTTTGCCGGAGGGTTTGACAAATTGGGCTGTCCTAGCCAGGCAAATCAGCATGCTGGGGGCCCTATGGGCACAAGTGACTCCGGGGGGCCCTGCCTCCATCTCCATTTTTTATGCCACGGTGTTTGCGGGTCATCTGACTCTTTTCCCTCATTTTCCATTTTCCTCCTCCAGCTGCTCCTCCCTTCCTCCTCTCTTTTCCCCTGGGTAGAAAATCCACTCATTTTCCCCAAGAAAAGGGGCTTTTGCTCCAAAATGTTTTTCCTTTCCTCCCTCCCCCCCCAAGTTAAATCCCCCCCGGGGATCATGGGGCCCGGAGATGAAAGCCCCGCCACGTCTCCATCCCCTCCCCAAAACCCAGTTTTTTCGAAATTTTTCCCAAGGACATGAAGCGGGTGGAATTACTTTATTCATCCCGTAATCCTGGCGACTACAAATAAGTGGCCTCCTCGAATGGCCTCAAAAAAACGGCGGGTGTAACACTTTAGCTCCCAACGGTGACACCCAAAGTTACACAGGGGGTACTCCTTTTTCCCCCGGTTTCATCAAAAAATCTTTAAAAGGGCCTTTCTTTTCCCTTTTCGTGGTCCAACATGTGAAAGGCGGGTTTTCCAAGGGGTTTGGAAACATGCTAAAAGGAGTTTTTTGGGGGGGAGGGGGGTTTCTGCTGTTTGAAAACTCGAGGAGGGTTTTCCTGGTTTGTAGGAATGGATAAAGGCATGAAACAGTTTCTGCCATTTTCAGAATCTTTGAAAAACGGGGGAAGATTTTCGGGAAACCCTTTTTCAAAAACCAGATTGAAAAAATTCCCCAATGCAGGGAACGGGAACCCCCCTTCGGTGCAGCTTTGGACACCATTTTTCCTCCCATTGCCCCGTCACCAGGGTTTCCTTTTTTGCAGGGGCGCGGAAAAAGCCAAACATCGTTTTTTTTTGGGGCCATAAACGCGGAAAAGGTCCCCCCCTGTGTGATTTCTTTCCCGCCGAGGAAGGGGCCCAGGTGTAGAACTGCTTTAACCGCTGTGCCCTACACTTTTGGGGTAGGGATGGAGAAAGTACTTGTGGGGGGCTGAGAGGGTTTGTGGGGGAAAAGGGAAAGGGGAGGGGGACATTGGTGCAGGACTCCCATTTTGGGGAAAAACGTGGGGGAAGAAAGCGGCGTCTCCTGAAAGGGTTGGGGGTGTCCCCTGGGGGGGGAAGCACATTCCCCCAGGGGGCCCTTAAAGGACATTTTTATGGCCCTAAACCTTTTTTACAGTCTAAAACGTCCACCCTCTGTGCCCCTTTGGGAAACAAACCGATAAGCTAAAGGACTGGCCCACCTTCTGTTCTACATATTTATGAATTCCCGGGTCCCGGGCCCTTTTTTGGAAAAGAAATTACGGTTTGGGAAAACTTCCATCTCGGCTTGGCAAAGCCCCTTAGTTCTCTGAACGGTTCAGGTCCACCCCTTTGGAAAAGGGGGGGGACTGCAGTTTTTAAAAAACTTGGACAGGGGCACGGGCACTGCTGACCTTAGGGGAGGTTGGAAAAGCCCTACTGTTTTTCTCTTTGCAATCGCCTCGCTGAACGGGCGCTGGCCCCCATGAGTAGCGAGGAGCAGGACCCTTTGGGGCCCCGGGGGATGATGTCAAAGTAAACGGGTCCCTTTGCAGAGGTGGTTTGGGGCCTTTACTGGCTGCAATGGCATGGGGTGCCACTGGGCGTGCTGCTGCGGGTTTTCTGGGCGGCAGGATGGACCCCCACATCCCGAGCCCCTTTCTCCCCCGGGGAAACCCGGGTTGGGGACGCTTTCATGGTTGACCAAGGGGGTGGGGGCCAACGTTAGCTCCCTTTCCACGCTTACTTTTGCCCAAATTCAAAATAACCCAAAATTTTGGCTCCTCCGGGGTCTTAGGGAACGAACAGCCACAAACCCCCGGGGTATTTTGATTTTACCGGGCCCAAAAATCCGCACTGGTGCTACTTCCACCCGCTGCCTCGCTGGGGCCCCCCGTGCCGGTACTTTCTTGGACCCGCAAAGGGGGTTTTTTACCCCCTGGGGAGCTTGGGTTCCCGACCTCACAAATGCTGCTTCCCTGCTGACTCACGGCCCTACCCAAACCCCCTTGCTGGCGCGCCGCTGTCTGACCGGCAAGCCCTTACACCCCCCTTCTCCGACGGAAGATTAAGCCCCTTTCTTCAAACCCCGGGTCCAAGTCCGGTCGGGTAAATCATCAATTTGTGTTTTATCGTCACTGGGTGTTTCCCCCGTCAACCCGGGCCCCTTTGGGATGGGGAGGGTACCCCTTACAAAAAATGACCTCCCTGCCCCTCTCCACTCTATACTTTGCCGCCATATGCAAAAAGCAGGGGGTATTGGCCCCCTTTCTTCACTGCCAAGTTGTGTGGGCTGCCCCCCCCCTCAAATTGTTTTAGCCTCGCTATTTAGTGGCGCTGAGCCCCAGAAACCCCATAGTAGGGGCCCCTTTGGGTAATGGAACCGGATGGGACAGAGGCGGGTTGAGGACAGGGAGGGGCCGCTGAAACCCCCTCCTGGGCCATGCCAACTAAGGGGGTTTTGTTGACGTTCCCACCGACTCTTTTGCTGGGGGTTTTAAAAGTCATCTGGGAGGAAGGGGAAAGACCCAGTCAACCAATCAAAACCCTTTGGGGGTTTTAGTCAGTTACCCGGCCGCTAGGAAAGACAGCGGCGTTGTGGGCCCCACCCCATTGGGCCCCTGCTGCGGGCCCCCCCTTGCTGTGCTTCCCACCTGGGGCTTTCTCCAGGGAAAGTTTTTGCCCCTGCCCCCTCGCAGGTGAAGAGCCTGCCCCCTCTCTGTCTGACATACTGTTTGTTCTTTTAAAAAGTAAAAGACACCCGTTTTATTAAAAAATATGGGATATGGTTTTAAAAAAAAATACCCTGTATTTGACTCCAAATGAAACCCAGTAACAAGCTTGGGGAAACCCCGGGGTTTTTAAATTTCGCTACAAAAAATGGCCAGGAAAAATTGAACTTATATTTGCCGTTTAAAAAAACCCGTGTATTTTTTTGAAATTAAAAAATAAACAGGGCCCAATTAAAACCCTTTGGGGGGTATGAATTAAGCTAACGGCAAAATTGCTTCTTTTGGGGGTGAAAAAGAAGTTTCTTTTTTTGTTTCCAAAAACAGTTGAACAACGCTTAATTTTAAACCCCCGGATCTAAATTGCGGGGAAAGAAAATTTAGCAACCAAAAAATTACCCTTTGTGGTGTTTTAAAAAGGCCCTGGGATTTTTTCGGTAAGAACAAAAAAAAAATTTAATGAAAAAATTTGGTTAGAATTATTTCTACAGGGAAAATTTCTTCTTTTGGGGGTGAAAAAAAAACGTTTGTTTTTAAAAGGGCCACTTTCCAGAACAATGCTTAACCCCTGGATCTAAATTGCGCAAAAGAAATGAGCAACCAAAAATGAAGTGGTATTTTGATTGTAAAAACACTGTTTCTTTAAATGATTCAATGATACAACAGGAACAGGCTTAGATAACCCTTGGATATTCAATGTGCTGAAGAACTGAGCAGATAGCATTAAAATGTATATGCAGCTGCATTGGACGCAGACTGGACTTCAGTTCCAATACCCCACAAAATCAGAATTAGAACGTAAGAGACTTATATAGTGCGGTGACGTCACAGAAACCCGCCGGTCTCTGATTGGCTTCATCTTTGCAGATGTCATGTAGGCTATGCCCTTCTTCCTCCCAGAGATCTTTGCCCCATGTAGTGCAGCCATTTTATCAATCAAAAGCACGCTTCGTTCCCATGAAGCACCCCAAACTTCGACTTCGTTCAGAATCAAAGTTTTCCTGAAATTCTAAACGAATTCCACTTTGTTAGAATCGATTCGCCCATCTCTAATGATGAGAACATCATTCTCCCATTATTCAAGTCACTGGTTAGACCACACATGGAATATTGTGTACAGTTTTGGGCACCAGTGCACAGGAAAGACATTGCAGAGCTTGAACAGGTTCAAACAAAATTAATAAAAAGGACTGGGTGGACTACAATACCCAGAAAGATTAGCAAGATTAGGGTTATTTAGTTTAGAGAAAAGATGGCTTCGGGGGGACATAATAAATATGTTTAAATACATCAAAGGTCAATATAGAGATCTCTCCCAAGATTTATTTATACCCAGGACTATCTAGAACAAGGGGGCGTCCTCTATGTCTTGAGGAATGAAAGTTTCTACATAAACATAGAAAGGGATTCTTTACTGTAATAGCAGTGATACTCTGGAATTCTCTGCCATAGGGACTTGTCATGTTTAATTCAATAACAGAGTTCAAAAATTTTTTTGATGCATTTCTGTAGCGTAATAATATATCAAGTTGTAGTGTCTAGGATTCTGGAGAGGGGTCATTGATCCAGGGATTTTTCCGATTGCCAGATTGGAGTCAGGAAGGAATTTTCCCCTAAAATGAGGAAATTGGCTTCTACCTCATTGGGGTTTTTTGCCTTCCTCTCGATCAACACCTTAGCACAACAGGCTGAACTGGATGGACGTCTTGTCTTTTTTCGGCCTTACAAACTATGAAACTATATACACACACCTGTTCCTGAATCAGCATTTTTTATTTTGTGATATTGCAGTCTGTGGCCAAGAGTTAATTTAACCACTGTTTGTGAGGAATTCTGTGTCAAATCCAGTGTGTGTATTTCTTCCCTACACACGCCTGAAATCCATCAAGTTCAGTCTGTAGGGATATTACAATCTGTGGCCAAGAGTTGTGGGGAATTCTGTGTCAAATCCAATGTGTGTGTATTTCTTCCCTACACACGCCTGAAATCCATCAAGTTCAGTCTGTAGGGATATTTATTGCAATCTGTGGCCAAGATTTAATTTATCCACTGCTTGTGGGGAATTCTGTGTCAAATCCAGTGTGTGTGTATTTCTGCCCTACACAAGCCTGAAACCCATCAAGTTCAGCCTGTAGGGATATTGCAATCTGTGGCCAAGAATTGTGGTGAATTCTGTATCAAATCCAATGTGTGTGTATTTCTGCCCTACACACACCTGAAATTCATCAAGTTCAGTCTGTAGGGATGTTGCAATCTGTGGCCAAGAGTTAATTTTGTCACTTTTTGTGGTGAACTCTGTGTGAAATTCAGTGTGTGTATTTGTCATATACAGACATCTACATTAAACAGAGTTTGTTGTATTGTAATTTTTTGATCAAAGAGTATGTCAGAGAGGTGGCAGGCCCTTCACATGGGAGTGGCAGTGGCACAAATGTTCCTGGAGCAGGCACAGGTCACAGCACAGTAAGGGGATGTCGCAGCAGGGGTGACTCAGAGAGGCCAGAGCTACCGGTGTCATCTAGCAGCCTTGTGTTGACCACCAAGCCAACGGTTCTTGAATAGTTGACTAGGTCATCCACTTCCTTCCAGATGACATCTGACAATGCCAGCCAAGAGTCGTTGGGTTCATCAGACACAACCCATAGTTGCCATGGCCCGGGAGCAGGTCAGGGGCCCTCACCTGTCCTCAACCCCTCGTATGTCCCATTTGGTTCCCTCAGCCAGAGAACTACTATATGCTGTGGACTGTGCGCCACTATACTGTGAGGATAAATTTTTTGAGGACAGTGAGCAGCTACTTGGCAGCAAAGAGGTGGGGCAGACATCTGCTGCTTCTTGCAGTAGGGAGGCAAGTAGTGATGTGGGGCGTGGCATGGGAGGTTATGTTGTGAGCGGTCAGGCTCTGTACACTGAGACCGTTGAGGAGGACAGCAGTGACGGGCAAACACTAATTGATGACGATGTAGCCGATCGCACTTGGGAGCCAGGTGAAGCAAGGGCTTCATCATCATCTTCGGGAGAAGAGGGCAGCAGCTTGCGCATCAAGCAGCAGCGCAGCCCCAAGTCGGTGGTGTGGCCGGGCGTCAGCAGTGCGAGGTCGGGAGCCAAATGGCCACGGGGTAGACCACCCGCTTAGCAGGCCCCTTCCAGCCCAGAAAGTAGGTTCACTGAGGCAGCGGCGGTTGCAGTCAGTTAGTGTGGAGTGTTAGTGGTAAAATCACCTACTCGGTGGTGTGGCAGGTTTTTGCCAAGACACCGGAGGAGGCGAATATGGCTTTTTGTCGAATCTGTGGGCAGAAAGTGAAGCGTGGCCAGGGACCTAACGTTGGCACCATGGCCCTGCTTCCACATATACAGCGTCACCATCCAGTGGCCTAGGAGAAACGTGTCTCAGATGCTGACCGTGCTCCTGTCCAAGATGGTGGTACTGCAGTCCCTCCCTTTTCAGGTGGTGGACTCTGCACTGTTCAGAGAACTAATGGCTTGTGCTAAGCCGAGGTGGAGAGTCCCAAGCCATTATTTCTTTTCGAAAAAGGCAGTACCAGCCTTGCACAAATATGTAGAAGAGAAGGTGGGCCAGTCCTTGAGCTTATCGGTGTCTTCCAAAGTGCACGGCAACACAGACGTGTGAAGCTGTAACTACGGTCAGGGACAGTACATGTCCTTTACGGCCCACTGGGTGAATGTGATTCCTGCCCAGCCACACCAGCAACTTGGACAGGAGACGCCACTTTCTCCTCCACATTGTCAAACTACTGATCCTGCACCAATGTCCGCCTCTACCTCCTCCACCACCTCAGCCTCCACAAGTCTTAGTGCTCCTCCAGCATACCACATGTGCAGGGCAAAACGGTGTCGCACAGTTCTACAGCTGGTTTGCCGGGGCGAACGAAGTCACACAGAGGAGGAACTGCTCTGCGTCATGAAAGACGAAATCAATTTGTGGCTTTCTCCGCAACAACTGAAAATCGGAACCATGGTTACAGACAATGGAAAGAACATGGTGTTCACGCTGCACCAAGGAGGACTGAGCTATGCGCTCTTCATGGCGCATGTGTTAGACTGGTTGTCAAACGGTTCCTCAAGTCTTCCACCATTTGCAAGACGTTCTAAAAATGGCCAGGAAACTTTGCATGCACTTCAGACATTCCTACACCTCCAAGCACACCCTTCTTGAGCTGCAGTGGCAGAATGGCCTACCCCAAGATAGGCTGATATTCGATATTTCCACCCATTGAAATTCCAGTCTCCATTTGTTGGACCGACTATATGAACAGAGAATCACCATTAATGATTTCTTGATGATCCAAGTGGACAGGAGTACTCCCCTGTGTAATTTTGTTGTCAGACAGTGGCAGCTCATGCGTGACACCTGCCGTTTGCTCAGGCCCTTTGAGGAGGCCATGTTATTTTTCAGTCACCAGGACTATGGGTTGAACAACGTCATTCCACTGCCTCATGTCCTGGAGCAGATGCTGCAAAATCTGTCTGGTCAAGGGGCTGGAGACGTGGCGACTAAATTTCACGGCCACATGAGTCGGGTGGGGGCTGAACGGGAGGAGGAGGACAGTGGAGCACAAGCAATGTCTGGGGAAATGAGCGATTTTTCTACCAAGATGACAGAAGAGGAGGAGCAGGAGCAGCCAGAGGAGGTTGAGGGAGATGAGAAAGATGAGGCAGATGACTCAGACACACTGTGGCTGTATACAATGGAGATGGAGGCAGATAGCCGCTCGAGAGGGAGGACAAACTCAAACACTAGAGAGACATCCTATGTAGTCAGTTGGCCACTGCCTATCTGTGCCATCGTCCATCCTGTGGCAGGTCTGACCGGGGGTTCCTCATCGCTCATGTACCACTGCCACGGCTGCTGTTGGGGGGGGTGGTAGGAGCAGTACCAGCTCCATCAGCAGCAACCTGAGACTGGAGTGGTTGATGAGCTACTTTCTTCACCCACCTAGTGAGGAAGGTAGTAACCAGCAGTAGCACCAGCACCTGGAGCAGACCCTGAACCAACAGGTGGTGGCCTACTTTTACAGCACCTTGCCACCCCACATAGAAGATCCGCTGGACTACTGGGCAGCCAAACAGGATTTGTGGCTGCAACTTGCTGAGTTTGCACTGGAGAAACTCTCCTGTCTGGCCAGTAGTGTGGAATCAGAGCGGGTGTTCAGTGCGGCGGGGGCCATATTTACCCCAAGGAGAACTCACTTGTCCACCCAAAATGTGGAGAGACTCACCTTTGTCAAGATGAAACAGCCAGGATTTCCACACACCAATGCCTGATGCATCAGATTAGATCAGCCATGACGCCTCACCAAAACTATGACAAATGAGTCTGGATTCTTCTGGCTAACTGCCTCAGCTACTCTTCTGATGTTGCCACCCACCTGATGCCACACATCTACTGCCAGCTGCTCCTTCTACCACCCACTGGTATTGCGACCCACCTCCCCACTCTTCACTGGGCCATTATGTAGACTTCTGATGCTGCTGTCACCTCCACAATCTGTCATAGTGCCACTCTGTGGCCTACTCATGCTGCTGCCACCTCCATAATCCGTCATTGTGCCACTCTGTGGTCAACTCATGCTGCTGCCACCCCTCAATCTGTCATTGTGCCACTTTCTGACGTCATGCTGCTGTTGCTGCCGCCACCTCCACATTGTGTCATTGTGCCAACCTGTGGCCTACTCATGTTGCTGCCACCTCCTTAATTTGTCATTGTGCCACTCTATAGCCTACTCATGCTGCTGCTGACTGACCACTGTCTTACTCAACCACCCTGTGGTTTCCTAATGCTGTTTCTACCCTCCTCCACTCTATGACGTTGCCACTATGTTTTGTTTTCCTTTTATTTTCAACTGTCAGAAGGAAAGAAAAGGACAAACACAACCGAATGTGTCTTCAGTGAAGCCATAAGGCCAGCATGACACGGTCCTTTGTTTGCATCAGGTTTGTCTGATGATTAGGTAGCCAAAAGCAGGAGTGGATACAAAACACAGAAGACATGCAAATATTCCATTTACTTGTCATCTCTGTTTTGGATCAACTCCTGTTTCTTTTTGGCTTTAGCAGTACTGATGGATTATTGACGGATTGAAAGTGAACACTGACGGATCAAATTGAGGGCAAAATGATCGGTGACGTCAACGCAAATCATGTACCAGCATTTAACAGAAAAAGTTCTGTCATAATCTGTGGAATCATCTGATGACAGTGTAAAAGGAGTGCGCTCTTTGACCCTATAGTGGGATGTTGGCCCTCAGCTCGGTTCTTTCCAGCTGGCGCTGACATTATCCTGTCAGGCTGTGTTCCCACTTCAGTTATTTGGTCAGTTTTGACACCGTAACTGCCCAGATAAGTGAAGTGTGAAGCGTTTCTAAGAGCAGCACCTGTCCTCTGCGTGTCATACTAAAACACAGCATTGTTTCAATACCAAACCACGCTCTATATGCATATTTCAACATGGCACAATGTTCTACAACATCCTACAGGCTTTCTGCAGCCAGGAAACAGCTCTTTTTGATTGCAATTCGTCACAAATTAATTAGGGTCGAAACTAATTTTTGGGAAAGATTCGGCGAATTGGCCGAATCGAATTTTTGAGAGATTCGCTCATCTCTAATTCCAACCCTTTAACAATTTGTTTTGTTAAAAAATACAAACTTGCAAAGAATGTATTACACTGCCAGAAAATGAAGTGTGAACCTAGCCTAAACCTTTTAAAGCACATAATAAAGACTAGATTTGTTGGGAAACAGACAGTTTACTTCCAATCAAGCAACATGTCCTCTGAAATCCACCTTTGGGGAAAATAAGACATAACATACAATAAGAAATATATTTTAGCCTACAGCTATCTAATGTCTTTGTCCACCTTGATTTACCAGGAGATAATAATTCAGGCAAATTAAAATGCTTCATCTTGAGCCAACCATCCTGTCTATCTCGGAGATTAGCTGGAAGATGTTTCATCAAACTTTGGAGAATGAAATAATTGAATATGCTTTTGACTGTGTTATTAAGATTATCATCTTCACAGAAATCAGTGACAGACTTAAGTAAAGATTATTCATGCTAAAGTGTCTTTGACTGACTGAGTTATTCTAGCATTTTTACTGATACAAATCAAGGGCGACATGTATGAATTCGATATTTTTTACTTGGCGCCAACACTCCAGATTTTTGGCGCATTACATAGAGCTTAGTGCGCCAAACTTCTCTCAAAGTTCGTCTCATTACACTCTATGCCCATACAAGGTTTGGCGCATTAAGCTCTATGTAATGCGCCAAACCTTGTATGGGCATAGAGAGTTCTGAGACGAACTTTCAGAGACTGATGATTCTAATAATTAACAAACAATATAAAATCTATAGGACGACATGTATGAATTCGACTGCGTACTTTTTTTAACTTGGCGCCGGCACTCCAGTTCTAAATAGATATAGAAGAGTGTAGAATACGACAGTATGAAGATTTTTGGCGCATTACATAGAGCTTAACGCGCCAAACTTTGTATGGGCATAGAGTGTAATGCGCCAAACTTGGCGCATTAAGCTCTATGTAATGCGCCAAAAATCTGTCGTATTCTACACTCTCAGAATCTCAGAATCTGAGCATTGAAACATTAAGAGGGAAACATATATTGATTCAAATGCGTACTTTTTTTTTACTTGGCGCCGACACCACAGTTCTAGATATAGAGAGAAGAGTGTAGAATACGACAGATTTTTGGCTCATTACATAGAGCTTAGTGCTCCAAGTTTGGCGCATTACATTCTATGCCCATACAAAGTTTGGCGCATTAAGTTCTATGTAATGCGCCAAAAATCTGTCGTATTCTACACTCTTCTATATCTATTTAGAACTGTGGTGTCGGCGCCAAGTAAAAAAAAAGTACGCATTCGAATTCATACATGTTGCCCCAAATTGGCAAGACATTCACACAAGATTGACAAAAAATAAGAATACTTTCTTCATCTCCTTTTGCCATTGCACTGACCTGTCCAATAATGTCTATATAGTTGTCAGAAGAATACATAGGAAAGTATAATAATGAGATGTACTGAAACTTTCTTCATTCTGAACTGTTTTCACTATCTGAAAGACTGTAGTCAGGTGTACACAATTATTGCATCAATTGAAATGTATCATGCAATCTGCATTGTCCTAAAGGCAAAGTAAGTTGTAGGTGTTGTACCATGAATGAACTTTATAACCTAACTTTGCAAACAATTAATGCATTTAGTAAGCTTTATTTTATTTTTTCTTTTGAATTACTAACCTTTATTTATTTTGTCAAGACTGGGCTTTCATTCACCTTCAGAAACCTCTGCACCATCAAAACTCAGGAACTCACAGACATCCTACAGTCTCAACTGTCACCAGTCTCCTCCGTCCCTATCCTGACCTAGCTGTCAAACAATATAATGAAACTCTCTCAACCATCCTGGACATATTGACACCTCTCACACATCACACCACCAGAGTCAGACGCCAGCAGCCTTGGCCTCAGACTTGCCTTCTGCAGCGATGTTCCAGATGTGCTGAACGTCTGTGCAGAAAGTTTAGACTACCTGCAGACTTTCTTCACTACAAATTCATGCTCGGGACTTACCACACCGCCTTTCACTGTGCCAAACAAGAATATTTCACGGCCCTCATCTCAACCTTACACAACAAACCAAAACGACTGATTCACAGTTTCTACTCCCGCCTCAGGCCAAAAGGTCAGGCTACAGTCACTGACCTCTGTGCTGAAGACCTGGCCACTCACTTCAAAGAAAAAATCGACAGTATCCGGTAAAACATAACATCGCAATACCCAAGTAATATCCATCCTGTCCCTCACCGCACATCCTCTAGTCTGCTCGCAGCTCTTGACCCAATGACAGAAGAAGTATCCAGGCTTCTCTTGTCTGCTCACCGCTCCACCTACTCTAGTTATCCCAGGCCCTCCCACCTTGTTCAGTTTATTTCTCCAGCTGTCATCTCTCACCTAACTGCAACCTCTAACCTCTATCTCTCTCTATTGGGATCTTTCCATCTTCGTTTAAACATGCTGCTATAACCCCTTTATTAATAAAATCCCTCTCTGGACCCGTCCTGCGATACTAATTACCAACCAGTCTCTAACCTGCCCTTCATCTCTAAACTCCTAGAATGCGTGGTCTCCCATCGGGAGGTCCCGAGTACTGGCCTGTGGCACAGCAGTCGCGTACGTGCCTGGACCCCTGGGGGGGCCACAGTTCCCCATCGCCACACAGCTGCATCGCTGGGTCACATAGACCTAGCAATGCAGAGATCACGGCCGCCTCCTGATCTGGTCTGATCCTGACCATTCAGCCCCCTGGAGGCCACGGCGCAGGCGGCGTGATGTGAGGATGTCATCGTGCCACCTGCTCTGCAGCCTGTATTTTGGAGCGGGCGGGAGGAAGAGATGAGAAGTGGAAGGAAGGGTGATAGGTGAGTATTTTTTTTATTTTTATTTTATGGGCTCCCTAACTACCTATATGGAGTGCCTAGCTACCTATATCGGTTCTCTAGCTACCTATATGGGCTCCCTATCCACCTATATGGGCTACCTAGTAACCTATATTGTTTACCTATGGGCTCCCTAGCTATCTATATGGGCTCCCTAACTACCTATATGGGCTACCTTTATGGGCTGCCTAGTTACCTGTTAGCTGCCTAGCTACCTTTATGGGCTCCCTAGCTACCTATGTGGGCTATCTGTGTGGGCTCCCTAGCTACCTAGCTAATTAATGGGGGGACAATATATACCTGCCTAATTACTGGAGGCAACCCTGCCTATCTCCTTATTTACTGTGGGTGGCCCTGTCTACCTCCCTATTTACTGTGGGCGGCCCTGTCTACCTCCCTATTTACTGGAGGTGGCCCTGTCTACCTGCCTAATTACTGGGAGGAGTCCCTGCTACCTGCATAATTACTGAGGGAGGCCCGGACTACCTACTTTATTAATGATGGGCTGTATTTTCACCTAACTACAGGAAGAGGCCCTGTCTACATTCCTAATTAATAGGGTGTGTATATCTAGTACGTAGTATACCTAGTAATAAGTACTTGTTTACTGTATAATGTCTTTCTTTGTGCCTGTACTTGTACCCTCCAAATTGTAAAGTGTGGCGGAATATATTGGCGCTATATAAATAAATATTATAATTATTATTTCATGCCTCCGTTCCATGGTTTGAATATAGCACCTGTTTACCCTTATAAGATGAAGGTTCTTTATTCCCTGACAAGTGTTATGGACACAATAAAGATATCCGTTCTAATCTTGGAGCTCATCACGTCTGGTCGACATCACCATTGTTAATGCTGTCAACCAGAAGTAATGGCGGACCTGGAGTGACAGGGTGATGACCACTGAAATTAGGAATCAGGGATGTCATGGAATGTTAAGTTAACACCTAAAAGACAATAAAAAAACTCTAATATTATGTCAGGGTTAGGGCTAGATATTTTTATTTTTTTATTTTTTTACAAGTTCGGTTGAACCAGTTCCGTACTGAAAAGGCCCTATCCACTTAACATTATGTGCCAATATTACTGTGTGGTGATAGGACTGTTTTGGTAGTATGAGATGGAAACTGTATGGCACTGTTATTTGATGACTTTCTGCTAAAGTATTGCTAAACATTATTACTAAATCTTATTAAATATTAGTTATTAAAAAGTTTTATTTGGAATGTTAAGATACCGCAATAAGGAAAGCCCACAATAATTAGTATTCAAATAATACAATAAACAATTAAATAAAATAACCAACTGAGATATTTCAAAACTAATCGTTGCAGATACCAACCAGTGCATCCAGATAATTTAGTATTTATGCTGCTGTACTTTGGGTACCACTGTCACAAAGAAGCTGTATGTCCTAAATGAATGGTGAGTCCAAATGACTTGGTATCCATGCTATTGTATTTTTTGGTACCTAAAGTTATTCAAAACCAGATTTCTTTAAGAACTAACTTTATGATTTCCCTTAGAGAACACCTGCTCCTAAAGAGTCAATCCTGTAAAAGTATGCCCTATTGAACAATATTAGAATCTCTAGAGCAGTATTTCTCTACTCCAGCCCCTCAGGGCACCCCAAGAGATCATGTTTTCAAGATCTCTTTAGTATTGTACAGTTGATGTAATTATTGTCAGTGCATTACATGAGATATTCTGAAAACATGACTTGTTTGGTGGGCCTTGAGGACTGAAGTTGGGGAACACTGCTATGGAGTATAGAATATCCAGTTTCTAATGGCTGGAAGGCCAGCATCACTAGTGGGATTCATAAGTAATAGCCTAAAATGGTGCAACAACTGTTATGATTGGAAAAGTCTTAATCAAGTGGCCAAAATAACAGAGTAAATCAAATAGCATGTGAAGCTAACTAACCACTTTAATTTTGCTAGACTACATGGAGTAAAGCGGTCTCTCATACTGCTTTACATCAATGGACCTTATTTAATAGGCTCAGTTAGTTAGCAACACATAATTAGCAGGTGTGTCAGTTTCATAAACTAGGGGTGGGCACACTGATTTTATCCAAGCAAAACTTAATGTGTCCCATTTGCCTTTTGATAAAATTGTGTAAGCCTACCTTCCATGTCGAGTAACCTTATGATATGAAACCCTAGCTCCAGATTTGCCTCTCCTGGGGCCCAAGCTGCCAATGTATCAGGGCAATGGGAGGAGTGTGATGAGATGGAGGCAGCCACTCTTCTAAAGCAATATCCAAAAAAAGGACAAAAATTAGCCAGCACATCCAAACACAAATGGAAGCTGAAGCGCAAAAATTAAACTCTGTAACCCAAAAGACGGCAACACCCAGCAGGCACTAAAACCCATACAACCATAAAAATGTGTAACATTTCTACTGCTTTGCTACTTTCTTTTTATAAGCAAGAAAATAGAGATTTTTATTACACATTTTGATCAAATTGTGCATGCTAACCTACCCCCAATGTTGGCTTAAGACACTTTCAGCACACTGCTTGACAGGGACTTTGGTAACCAAAAAGTGGGCGTGGTATGATGCGACATGCTGCGCATAAATCTGTGCCAAAAATGCACCACAATTCTGACGTAAGCCAAAAAGAAATAACTCACCTAAAAGTTAGACAATTCTAAAGCTGCACCAATTTATCAAGCAACATGGGCCACTGTGATAAATTTGGTGCATTTTTAGACTGCTTAAGTTTACGCTGTCTAACTTTTAGACAGCCATAGTAAATAAGGGGCAATGTTTGTACAGGTTTAGCAGCTGTTGGATACTGCTGTGTTTTTCTTTGAGATATTGTTTTTTATGTTCCAACCACCACAGCTTGCACCTGTGCTTCATTTATGTTCGGATGTGCTGACTTATTTTTTTTTTTCTTTCCTTCCCTGAACTTGTTAAGTAATTTAAAGGATTTTTGCAGGCCCTAAAACCACCAGCATGGTAACAGCCCGCTAGTTTTCAATCAAGCCAGTCATGCCATTTGTCCGCTCACAATACACTTTCAACATGGCAGCTCACGAACAGCTCACAAACTGTGCAGCTTCAGAAATACTAACACACTTGGCCTGAAAGTGAATAAACAATCCCTTTGCAATTCTGATAAGTTGTCACTTTTATCCATGACAGCAATAAAGGATATGTGTATAGGTGTAACTTTAGGGGGGTACAGAGGGGACTGGTCCCCCCCCCACTCTTTTTTTCAGGGTGGGGGATGGTCTCCCCCACTTTTTAGCCACTTCAATAAAAAAAAATCCAAATGAAAGCATGAGAATACGGTAAGTGGGGAGAGCAGAGCACAGAGGAGGAAGGAGTAAACCCTTTACCTCCTATATTTCTGTGCATCTTGGTGGGACAGAGTAGGTAGCAGCCTCAAGTGTCAGTGCAGAGTGAGAGCAGAGCTGATTGGTAGAGCAGGAGTCAGTAGGGGCTGCTTCACCAATCAGAACGCTGCTCACAGTCCAGCACAATCTGTATCTGGGGCTGTATCTTTCCCTCCCATTGTATACCACTTCCCCTATGCTCAGCCCTCATCAGAGAAGAAGGGAAGCTCCTGCTGAATGAACCAGTGGCCCCCTGCTCCCATGTCTGTATTGGGAGGAAGAAGTTGCTGACTTCACCAGACTACAGGAGACAGGTAAGGAGGGGGCAAGGGTGCCAGGCGTTGTGTGTGCATGTGAGTAGGGTATATACTGTATGTACAGCCATGTGTCTAGCCATGTCACGTCTTCCCTGCACTTATGCGCTGGGGAAAATGAAAGTGAAAGGGGCCGGCCCTGCAGCATTTTAGAAGTATGGACTTGCCAGCGCGTAGTTTTAAAACCCCCAGCATATAGCAGAGAACACAGTACGCCCCGCTATATACCGTGTGAACATACCTTAAGGGTACGTTCACATGGAAGATATAATGCTGATTCTGGGGCGGATTCAGTTCTGGATCTGCCTCAGAACCGATGTCCAATCCGACAGGAAACTGATTTACATCATACCCTATGTAAAATCCATTTTGTCATTTAGTATTTTCGCCGTGTACTGTCAGCGTCTACACAGAATTCCTCGAGGCATTTTCCGCACTAACAGCACTAATAGATAGGAGGCAGAAATCTGCCTCGGGAAGTCTGGGTCATTTGTTCATCGGAATTCTGCGTTTGCAAGCGCCAAATTTCCAACAAGCAAACAACACTGTCAGTGCTGAAAACCATCGTGTGAACTCACCCTAAGTGTATAGTGTGTTTGTGTTCAATATATGTATATATACACAGAGATTTTCTGGGAAACCTTGTCTAATGCAGTCTCTGAGCTACAGTGTGTAATGTAATAATCTC
This sequence comes from Phyllomedusa bahiana, assembly GCA_025379985.1. Lineage (NCBI taxonomy): Eukaryota > Metazoa > Chordata > Amphibia > Anura > Hylidae > Phyllomedusa > Phyllomedusa bahiana. The sequence goes on from JAODAL010023250.1 coordinate 53,841, forward strand.
TGGGGTATGGTGTAATATAATCTCTGTTGTACAGTGTGTAATGTAATCATCTCTGGGGTATGGTGTAATATAATCTCTGTTGTACAGTGAGTAATATAATCTCTGGGGTACAATGTGTAATGTAATCTCTGGGGTATGATGTAATGTAATCTCTGGGGTACAGTGAGTAATATAATCTCTGGGGTACAATGTGTAATGTAATCTCTGTGGTATGATGTAATGTAATCTCTGGGGTATGGTGTAATGTAATCTCTGGGGTACAGTGTGTAATGTAATCTATGTTGTACAGTATGTAATGTAGTAATCTCTGGGGTACAATGAGTAATGTAATCTCTGGGGTACAATGTGTAATGTAATTTCTGGGGTATGATGTAATGTAATCTCTGGGGTACATTGTGTAATCTAGTAATCTCTGGGGTATGTTGTAGTGTAATCTCTGGGGTATGGTGTAATATAATCTCTGTTGTATAGTGTGTAATGTAGTAATCTCTGGGGTACGGTGAGTAATGTAATCTTTGAGATATGGTGTAATGTAATCTCTGGGGTATATTGAGTAATGTAATCTCTCATGCATGGTGTGTAATGTAATCTCTGGGATACAGTTTGTAATGTAATCTCTAGGGTACTGTGTGTAATGTAATCTCTAGGGTACTGTGTGTAATGTAGTAATCTCTGGGGTACAGTGTGTAATGTAATCTCTGGGGTATGGTGTAATGTAATGTCTGGAATACAGTGAGTAATGTAATTCATTTCTAGGGTTCAGTGTGTAATATACATTTTGGGGTACAGTGAATTATATTATTTCTTGAGTACAATGTGCAATTCATTTCTAAGGTGCAGTTAGTAATGTAATTTCTGTGGCTACCATGTGTAGTATAATTAATTTCTGGGGTGTAGTGAGTGATGTCATTTCTGGTGTATGGTATGCAATAAAATAAATTTTGGGGTACAGTATGTGACCTAAGTTATTTCTAGGGGAACAATGAGATTGGGTTCTTTTATTTTCTTCGTTCTGTTGTGTGTGTATAACAAATTTAATGGAGTAGTGATGGGGGGTGAGGGGTTAAGCAAAATTTGCTGCATTGCACATTTTTTATTTCCATCTAGAGAGGGAAATATTGTAGGTGGGCTGGTTAGGTTTCATTGCCAGGGCTGCTTTTTAGTCCCATTCCGGCTCTAAACTTCAGTAATTAGAGAGCCACTCATAACCTTACGGATCGCAGCAAAAGTGTTTGCCATAAGGACTCTGCCTGGACCTGCTGGAGGAGCTCACAGCGCTCCCTCAGGCCTCCTAGCTGGGTTAGAGGCGGCCGCATCACTGCAGGGAGAGGAGGGGAGAGAAGGGAAGGGGGGGGAGTGAAAGGGAAGGCGAGTGAAGGACGGAGGGAGGGATAGGAAGATAGGGGATGAAAGGGAAAATTGGTCCCCCCCACTTTTTGAACCAAAGTTACGCCCCTGGATATGTGTGCAGACAGCCTATTGCACACCTTAAATATGCACCAAGCCAGCTCACACAGATGACTTCCTTCATGAGCTTTGCATTTCCATAATTGAAAGAAGGAAGTGGTCATAATAATGTGACTAGAATGTGTATATAAGTGCAAGGCATTTGAAGTAAAACTATCAAGTAATAACTAAAATCATTAAAATTGTCAAGAATCAAGGCCTGGCTGTTGGAGAGATATAACAGCGCACTGTTGTCACTTTATAATCACAATGATCGATGCAAAACAAAGCATTATCCACTATTGGATAGTGGAATTCAACAGCAGGTGCTCCAGGTTTTATGTATTGGATTTCTTTTGATGGATTTGGAAGTAAGAAAAATAATCATTACACAGAGGAGCAGAACAACAGATTGCATAGAGATTATGTGGAACAAAATGTCAGGAACCAGTTTTTATTTTCATGTAGACATTTAAAACTAGAAATGGAAAATGTTATCTCGCTATTACAGAGACCAGCTGGGCTTTTTCGGGAGCTTGCATTAAAGGAATATGAAGCTGTTTTTACTGTTAGTAATTTACTAAACTGTGTTGACTTAAATCCAAAGAGTTGGTGACATTTACTGATCTAAAAGGTCTTTCAAGACCATAACAAATGAATTATCATATACTATAGTTTCTGATGGTAGAAACTATTTTGTGGCTTTGTTCCAATCCCACCTGGATCTTGGCATCAAGCAGGCAAGAAATATTTTAATATTTCACATTCTAAACATAAAACTCAGTTATACATAAAAAGTAACATAAAAATGCAGAGCATGCCCCACTGTTCAGAATGGTACATTAAACCAGTTATTGAAAGAAATTAAGTATCGCATCTTTCTTTAGTAGATATTATTTAAAAAATGACTCCTCTTCCCTCCTAAAACTGTGCAGCAATCTTCTATGTTCTAATGGTCTGAATGTATACAGCATGAAGCATGAGAATCTTGGCCTCATGGGTGTCTAAGGTCCTAACAGTGCAGTTGGAAGCAGCATGATTTGTGCAATGTATACAGATTCTGCACAGCTAATAGCCAGATCTCATGCACAGAGGCCCACATCTGCTATTACTGTCTAAAAATGAGACACAGTAGACATACAGTCTAAAAATGCAGCAGATTTTTCATGGTGGCTCATGCTTTTTGATTAATTTGGCGCATCTTTTGACTTATCTAGCTTTCTAGACTACCTATAAATTGTTGTACCTTTTACGCCACAATTGTGGCACATTTGTGGTGCAGCATCTCCCATCGTGGTCTCCTTTCCAAAGAGGCCATACCCACTTCCCACATATTAGAGATGTCGGCAAAAATTCTTTAGGGCGACATGTATGAATTCTGGCACGATAGACCAGTTCTAAATCGCTTTAAGGTAGTATAGACTGCAGCAGAATGTATGAACCTGTTCTTCTGCATTTCATACATACAGGCGCAGTCTAGTGCCAATGCGACAACTCAGGGTCAGGCAGACCACCTTTAACTAGATCTGGTTGTTCTACCTGTTCTGTGCCAAAGTTTTGGCATCAAGGAATCATAAATGTGTCTACTTCTACTAATGTGGTGCGACGCCCACAGAACACCCCAAAACTTTGGCGTGCTAATAAGTGTCTTTGGCGCGGTACTGTTCTACTACAGCTTTTTGAGGCCAGAGTTCTGGCGCAGCCCTGTTCATATATGTCGCCCATAGTGCCCATAATAAAGGTGTCTGCTGGGACTATACAATAAGAAGAAAAGAGCCACAGTCTGAAAAGATGACATACACACCTAACTGAGGGTAGAAAAATAAACACAGATGGAAAACTTTAAAAACCTTTTGGGGTATGTTCACACAGCATATTGTGGCGCATATTGTATGTGCCGCAATATGTCAGGAGTTTTAGAAGTACGCGCTGGCCAGCGTGTATTTCTAAAGTGCGACAGGGACGGCTCTATTGACTTCTATCATACCCGGCACGTAAACACTGGGAAATGTCACTTCTTTTACCCAGCGTTCAATACACGGCGGCGAAGATGGACATAATTCATAACTCTCTATGACAGATATCAATTACTGTAATTGCGGGGCTCATTTACACGCTGAATATGCTCCATAATTGCGTCATGTGAACATACCCGTAAAAGATTGTAAAAGCCTACCCAGAAAACAAACACCACCTCCGTGATGAAGAAGTCTTTACATTTTTATATATATATATATATATATATATTATATATATTATATATATATATATATATATATATTATATATATATATATTTATATATTATATATATATATATTATATAAAATATGGGAAGCATCCAGAGGAAAATAAAAAAAATTGAAGAATACAAATTAGATCTTGAATTGACCAAAGTTGTATCCTAGTAGATGGCTGCACATCCGCTTCATGTCTAATCTATTTTTTTTTTTAGCTGTATTTTTTATTGGTGCCATTTTAGACTACACTTAACTTGTTATGGTGAATAACATAATGTTTTGATAGTCTGGACATTCATGAACATGGCAATACCAATTATGTTTATGTTTTATCATTTAGATTATTTATGTAACAGAAAACGGGAGTGAGAAACTTCAACCATTTTGTTTATATTTTTAAAAACATTTTTATATTTTGATTATTTTTTGTGGGAGGGAGGAATTTGAACATGTATTGTATAATACTCAATAATAATTATGCATTGTGCCTGTTGCCACTTTCCCCCTAGTTGAAGGGGTTGTCCAGTCACGTTTGTAATGTACTTTTGTTACAATTTCTATAAACTTTATGCAGTTCTGCATTAGCTTTCTGATGACAGGATGCTTAGTAGATTTCTTGATATCTTGATACTCTGGAAACAGCTCTGTTTCAGACTCAGGAGATCAAGTGAATGAAGAGATTTAGCTTTTTTATGATAGTCTTTAAAACAACATATCTTCTGTAGGACACATCGGACATGCACTGAAGCTGGAGGAAAGTAAGATTGGCAAAGCAAGCATTTTGGTGTTTCTAGTTTCACTGGGGAAATATAAACAGCTTTCAGATAGGTGATGCTGTTCCCTGGTTGCAGACAAGAGTAGCTACATATGGCACAGAAAAAAAGCACAATTTAGCAAAGAAAGACACTCAAACTACTTGAACCCAAAAAAATCTCAGACAACTTTGTTTAAGGGATTGTCCATGGTTGTGGAAAGATAGTGTGCTGGTCAGAAAGGCTACAAAGTAAAAACTTAACTTACCTGTAAAGCTGTTCCATCACTGCTCCGGTGCTCTTCACCGATGACCTCATGTCCATTGGTGACGTGACACTGCAGCCAATCTCTGGCCTCAGCAGCATACAGGCATGCAGATACCGCTGAGGTCAGTGGTTGGCTGCAATGTCAAGTGACTGCTGAATTTGACGTCATTAGTGAGAAGCACCAGAGCAGTGGTGGGGATGGAATGACGATGGCTTCACAGGTAATTTAAGTTTTTTGTTTTTTTTACTCCTCCAGCCCAGCAGACCATTTTTTAGAACTCATGGATGACTTTTAAGCCCTGTTTCTGCCATTTACTAGATCTCTGACTGTAATGACAACCGAACAGCACCACATGATCATATTGTTGTGGAGGGAGTAATTTGGCAACAGAAGAAGCAGTGGGTAAACCACCAAGCAGGACAGATGGTTAAGAACACACAGAACCTGAAATTTTTGTCAGCATAATTTTTACTCCAGCAAGTGACTTGAACACGCAAACATAAGGAGCCATGTTATGCTTAAAGAATTATATGGAAAAGACATTTCATAGGCTACATATATATTTAAGGTAACATACCATCTCAGCTGCCCCTTTGTGCCTTAGAGGTAATCCAGTGATGGAGTATGCGTAGGCACAGCTGAAGTGGTAAGAGGAGGTTACAGGCTGTTGTGGGATTTATAGTTTTTTTTAACAGTGGCCGTGTTACCCACTTTGTTCATCATGAGATTAATTAGTCATGTAAATGACATAAATAAGTTGCAAAGTTTTTTATTTTGCAATTTTCTATATTCTACATTTTTATCAATTCTACTTTCAAATCGTTTTTTGATTTTTTTTTTTACCTATTCTTCCACAATCCCTTTAAGTATATGAAACTTGAACAAAGTGCACAATATACAGCTTTAACTATGTCAACTCAGCTAAGTAGCCCAGACAATTAAAGGGGTATTCCAATTTTACTGATAAGTTTTAAACATATAGGCAAATGTAAATAAAGACTATTACCAAATACATTGCTGCTCTAATTTTGTGTCTCTTTAGTGTGAGGAGGAAAACTTGGAACGTGGAAACCTCATACTTTAGTGGATGCCTTTTTGCAAAGGGGACAGAACGGCCTCAACGTATTGAAGGGAGGATGGATGGGGTCCCTCAGCATTGAAGATGGGTCATAGCTGTATCTTCCAGCATGACAATGACACAAAACACACAGCCAGGGCAACTAAGGAGTGGCTCCGTAAGAATTACTTCAAGGTCTTGGAGTGGCCTAGCCAGTTTCCTGACCTGAACCCAATTGAAAATCTTTGGAGGGAGCTGAAACTCAATGTAGCCCAGCGACACCCCAAAACCTGGAAAATCTGGAGAAGATCTGTATGAAGGAGTGGGCCAGAATCAGGAAACGTCTGCCCTCTAAGTTCTATCAAATACTTATTTCATGCAATAAAATGCAAATTAATTATTTAAAAAATATGCAATGTGATTTTCTGGAATTTTTTTTAGATTCTATCTCTCACAGTTGAAGTGTAGCTAAAATAAAAATTACAGACCTCTCCATTATTTGTAGGTGGGAAAACTTGCAAAATCGCTAATGTATCAAATACTTATTTTCCCCACTGTATATCGGCACAGCAAGTATGAAATTTATATTGACTCCTAACAAAACTGCTGCAAGATAGATGCTGTGGAAAAACATTTTACCCTGTTAGGTTACAGCTAGCAACGCTACTTAAAGGGTGTTCCGGGAGTTCAGAAAGATTGTTGGTTCGTTGGGGCATGATAAAAAATAAAATGAAGACTCATTCTTACCTTCCAGATGCTCTCGTTCAGTCCCAGCACCAGCCTGTTCATCTTTACTGAAGCAGTGGTCCTTATTCACGTGACAGGTGCAGCCAATAACAGGCCACAGTGGTCACGGACATGTAACATTGTGGCCTGTGATTGGCTGCACCTGTCACGTGAACGGTTCACTGGTTCTTCTGGGATGTACAAACCAGCAGCTGGGACTGAACGGGAGTACCCAGGAGATAAGTATGAGTTTTATCTTCTATATTTTACCATGTTGCAAGCTTTCTATACTTCCGGAACTCCCCTTTAATTGTAGCAGCCGGTGTCAGGCAGCTACTACCAAGGCAAATAAGATCATGGGGTGAATTTAAAAGGGGCATAGATGAACATGTTATTATTTTACCATTATACAAGTCACTGATCAGACCACACATGGAAAATTGTGTACAGTTTAGGGCACCAGTGCACAAGGTAGACATTACAGAGCATGAACAAGTTCAAAGGCGGGCAACAAAAATAATATAAGGACTGGGTGGACTGCAATACCCAGAAAGATTAGAAAAATTAGGGTTATTTAGTTAAGAGAAAAAAACGCCTTTGGGGTGACATTAAATATATGTTTAAATATATCAAGGATTAATATATAGATCTCTCCCAAGATCTTTTTATACCCATGATTGTATCTAAAACAAGAGGGCATCCTCTGTATCTAGAGGAAAGAAAGTTTCTCCATAAACATAGAAAAGTATTCTTTACTGTAAGAGCAGTGAGAGTGTGGAACTCTTTGCCAGAGGAACCGGTCATGATGAATTCAATAACAGAGTTCAAAAAGGGTCTGGATGCTTTTCTAGAGTGTAATAATATAACAAGTTATAGTGACCAGGATTCTGGAAAAGAGTCATTGATCCAGGGATTTATTCTGATTGCCAGATTGGAGTCAGGAAGAAATGTTTCCACTAAAATGAGGACAATTGGCTTCTACCTCATGGAGGGTTTTGCTTTCCTCTGGATCAACATTATAGGACGATAGACTGAACTGGATAGACATCTGTCTTTTTTCAGACTATGTAATGCCAACTTAGGGCATCATAAGATTTTCTTTTATTGCAATTTTAATTTGAACTTTTTTGTGATTTGCTCTGATTATATAATTCTATTCTGCATTTTTTAAAATTAACTTTTACGTATAATCACTCTATGTTAACTTGGTCCATTATTTATTATGGCATTTTCTTGACAGTTTCCAAAGACAGTAATTTTATCATTAAATTTTGAAAAAAAAATGGTCACAAACTTTTTAACAATCTTTGCAGTACTTAATAGTAGAAATGAAAACAAGAAATGTAGTAACATATATTATAACAGAAAAAATGCTTCTTTCTCTACTTATCTCCCCAACTTATAATTCATTTGGAAAAAACTGTTTGTGTCCATCTCAAGATGGATGAATCCAGGAATGTATTAGGTTACATCTGCCTATAAGAGTTTACAGAAAGAGTAAGGGCATGTCCCCAGTGCACAGGTTTTTGGACGGTTTTTCATACGGTTTGCGGTTTTGCAGACTGACTGAAAAAACGGCCAAAAATGAGCAGAACGGGGCCCTATGGAAAACCTGTGCAGCAGTCCCACTGCACGGGTTTTCCGCCGGGTGGTTTTGCCGCCCGCGGTCCGCCCGCAAAATATTGTGAATGCACGTTCTTCCGTCCAGTTTCCGGCCGGAATATGAGCATCTCAATGTGAAGGGAGAGGGCTTTTCTCCGCTCATCGCGGAGAAAAGCCGTCCTCCCTGCGGCCGTGGGGATGGCCGCAAAACAGTGCAAATACCTGTCGCATAACCGACTGGTATTTGGCACTTGCCATGTAAACGGCCCCTAAGAGGGAAAGTGGAGCAGGAAAGTTACAGGAATAAAAAAAAGGCAGAGACATGCAGAGACAGCTCTGGTCAGTGCTATATTTCATCCAAGTGCTGGATTCACAACTTATACTTCTTAGTACTGCTCTATGATGTCCTCCATGCTGTTTCTGAGGTTAAAGTATAGGGGAATGGGATCTCCAGCTAGCAGCTAGTCTCCATATACTAGCTCATGGACATAAGAATATTAGAGGTGGAGCCTGCAGACGTGAAAACTGGTAAAAATGCCATATACAAGTTACACAATGGCCAGAAATAGTGCTATACCAAAGGTATACACAGGACAGTTTATCCTAAAAAGTTAAATTGTGACCTTGCTGTTACTGATTTTGTCCTCCAGTTTTCATAGTTGAACCCTGAGAAGTTTAACCATTTCTTGTTTTATTATTCATTTAAGGATATCATCAATAAGATGAAGAAAATACAGTCTTTAGAAAAATGGTAACTTAGCTAGTGTTCCTTTAACCCCTTAAGGATGTAGACAGTTTTGACCTCCCTGATAGAGCCCCATTTTTTAAATCTGACACCTTTCACTTTATGTGAGAATAAATTTTTGATACTTTCACCTATCCTTGTGATTCAGAGACTGTTTTCTCATGACACCATGGGCGACATGCCCCAATACGAATGCGCCATAATTTTGGTGTGTTTTGCACCCAAAAAAATTTTGACGCCATATTCTCGATATAAATGAACTGTAATATACCAACACTAGGCACATTATACTCCGGTCTCACAGAAAAATAAGATACTCGTCTGGGATCCAAACAATACAGCTCACAGAAGAATCTAGAACCCCCAAAAAAA
>JAODAL010023251.1:0-63044 GCA_025379985.1 Phyllomedusa bahiana
TTTAAGGATAATTTATTATTAAAAGTTATATTTTGGTCGGGATAATTTTTGTTATTATTATGGTTTCATTTATTTTGTATGTGGAAACCATCAGCATGCAGTCTGTCTACAAATTATGGATCCTAATATGGGTTTATTTCAGTTTATCAATAATATACAGCAAAATGCTTTTTTTAAAAAAAAATATATAGTTTTATTATCATTTCACAAAATAATAATACAAACAATATGAATCAGGTAATTGGAAAATTGACAAGTAAAATGAACAATCATAGACGAGATATTACAAAACCAATAGTATTAAGCAGAAAGTATCATAGCAGGGAGTAGCTAAAGAGAAACAGCAGGTACCTGTGAGGTAAAAGGCATGGAATATCATTTGTAAAGGACATGGAGTATCATTTATAAAGGGCATGGAGTATCATTTATAAAGGGTGTGGAGTATCATTTATAAAGGGTGTGGAGTATCATTTATAAAGGACATGGAGTATCATTTATAAAGGACAAGGAGTATCATTTATATAAGGCATGTTTTGTTATCACAGAACAGAGTGTAATCACCTGGTGAATCGAGAAATGACCGTATCACCAATGAAGCAATGTATAGTAACATAAAGGTATGAACATCTAAGAAGGGGGAAGAAAAGCGAAAATGGGGGAGGAGGTGCTCTAATCAATTCAATCACGTGTAACATACCTCCAAGTTTCAAAACCGCATGTACCAGTCCAAGCAGGGGGTCCCACCCTGTAATAAACCACAGAAATAACCTTCTGGACAACAGGATTAATGCATCCTTACACTGAACTTCTTAGCATTCAATATAAACTTTTATTATTCCTTAGTACAAACAAACTTACTTGCTTGCAGCTAGCTTGTTATATGTAGCATATTCATACAATGCGGTTCAACATACATCAACGCTTAATCTTTAGGAGTATATTGAGCTAAGCACGGCTCGCTTCACCCCCTTTACATTGAATATATAATCAGACAATAATGTAATGCCGATATGGTACTTGCTTATCTAGACGAAAGTCTTTCAAGCAGACCTCTCTGCGTCCTCTCGACACTGTTTAACGCAGCAAGAGGCTACTGCGCCTGCAACGTTTCGGGGTCCTCCCCCTTTGTCAAGCTCACCTGAGGTACGTAGATACGTTTCTAATATAGTGTGCTTCTTTCAATACGTCAATACATTAACCTTTACGTTGCTGTTGACCGCGATCGATCTCCACTACTCACCTATTTAACACATAGCTACAACATATCTACTTAAAATCTCCCTCATTCTCCTAGTAATACCATCTTGTTGCTAAAACATTACTTAGAACTTATAACTAAGCTTACAAATACACACTCCCCTGACAGTCTTCATCAAGGGCCCCTAGGGTAACGCTTCAACTGACTTTCCCAGGATATCCAATAGACCTCCCTCTGTAGCAGCGATCTTTTAACCTCTTCGCTATCTCTTCCTTCTACTTGTTCCAATATACACCAACGCAACTCACTAGGATTGTGTCTATAATCAAAGAAATGTCTAGTTACAGATGTCTCTCCAAATTTTTTATCGTGTTTTTTTATCTTGTTTTTTTAACCGACATGCTGATATCTCCTTTACTTAGTTCATGTTTCGTTTTATACAATCGTATTGACGAGCGATGTTCATTTATTCTAATTTTCACCTGCCTAGAAGTTTGCCCTACATAAATCTTGCCACAAGGGCACTTCAACATATACACAACATTGGCTGAACTACACGTATAAGAACCTCTGCACTGTATAGAATAACCTTTTGTAGGGTGGCTGATGCTTTCACCTTTAATTATTCCTGAGCAATTCTGGCAACTCAAACATGGAAAAGTGCCCCTTTTTGGAGTACATAAACATTTTTGCTTAGTCTTACCTGGTGCTAAATCAGAGTGAACAACCATGTTACCTATTGTCCGCCCTTTACGATATACAAATCTAGGTTTTTCAAAAAACATCTTCCCATAAACCGGGTCACTCTGTATCACCTTCCATGATTTAAGGATAACATCCTTCACCAACCCTGCATGTTCATCAAACACTGACACAAAATCAATATTATTTCCTGACGTCTCTACTGGTGGCCTACCTTTCATCAGCTCAGCTCGTGTCATAGCGCCTACCTCGTTAGCTATTTGGGAAACTTCTTTCCTTGGATACCCTCTACTAACGAATTTTTCAATCATCTTACATTTATTAACTGCATATTCAGCATCTGTAGTACATATGCGGCGGGCCCTTACAATTTGACCTTTAGGAATCCCTCTGGTGACATTCGGGCATTGAAACTATCACAGTGAAAGAGATTATTTCTATCAGTCGGCTTTTAAAGAGAGTGGCCTCCAATCTATTATTTCTCCTAACTACAGTAACATTCAAAAAATTGATCTTTCTACGCTCCTTTGTGATGGTAAATTCCAAAAGAGGGTGAATACCATTGATAAATGCACAGAAATCTACTAGTTCGCTTCAGGTCCTTTCCATTATAGGAACACATCGTCCACGTATCTCAGCCAGAGTACTATACTCTGACCAAAAACCCCGTGGACAATGTGTTCAGACTCTACATGCTCTACATATATATTGACAAAACTTGGAGCGACAGGAGACCCCATCGAGGTCCCCTGCCGCTGTAAGTAAAAGTCTCCTCCGAATCTGAAATAATTATCAGATAACACCACTTCTAATAGGGACATTAAGAACGCTATTTTTTGATTAGTCAAACTATGATCTTTTTTCAAATGTTCATGAACTATCTCCATCCCTCTACTGTGGGTATGTTCGTGTACAGGCTCTTGATGTCTAAAGTACACAACATCGTCACTTGGCTAACATCTAGATTTTCAATATATGTCAAAAATTCACTAGTATCTTTCAGGCAACGAGGTAACTTCCTCACAACTTTCTGCAGCTGTTCATCGATATACGTGGCCACAGGTTGAAACACTGACCCTATTTCTGAAACGATAGGACGTCCAGTAGGGTCCTTTAAGGACTTATGAATCTTGGGAATTAAGTATAATAAAGGTGCGCATGGAAAATCTACTGTCAACAACTTTTTAGCAGCGCTGTCAATAACTCCTGTTTCTTCAGCTTCACTCAAAATCTAATCTATTTTCGATTTTATCCTTTTAGTTGGATCTACAGGCGATAATTGGTAAACTGATGCATCACTCAATTGTTTTTCAGCTTCATTTACATAAGGCCATGTTCACACGGCTTATTCAAGCCGTAATTGCGAGCCGGATTGCGCTCGCAATTCCGGCTTGAATAAGGTGCGGGGGCGGGGCGGGGGCGTGGCCCGCTGGCCCCATAGACTTGCATTATCCACAGCGCGTATTGCACCTGGATAATGTGCATGTCACTTTCTCCCCCCGTGGCGGATTCGCTGAGCGGGGAGGAGCGACGGAATCCACTGTTCTCTATGAGAACTGTGGATTACCGTAATTACTGCAACGGATTGGAGCCGTACTGCAGCGCAAATCCGGCGTGGAGTATGGCTCCAATCCACGGCAAAATAAGCCGTGTGAACATGGCCTAACTCTCCTTATCCAGGATTACTATTGCACCGCCTTTATCGGCCCTCCTTACAACTAGCTCTACATCATTACTCAACTCTTTCAAAGCCTTACTCTGCTTTCTACTCATGTTGATTTTTTTCTTTCTCCTCAAGCTATTCCATTTCTCTCTAACTTCTTTCTTTACCATTTGCTCAAAAGTATCAAGAGCTGAACAGCTGATTTGCGGGTCATATGTACTTTTCTTAAACATTCTACTTAACTTCCCCTGTCTACTACACTGTTTATTACCAAACATCATACGTAGTTTGATTTTGCGACAAAACCGCAAAAAATCCTTTCCAAAATCAAAACATTGTGTATTCCTATACGGGATAAAATTTAACCCTTTATTTAAAGCCTCTCGAGTTGGATCTGAGAGAGGTTTAGATGAAAGTTCACTACTAAATCTTTTTATTTCTTCTTTGCTGCAGCCTTCTTCCCTTTCTTTATCTTTGCTCCCTCCTCTGATGTTCCGCTGCTCGTACTGTCCACCTCTTTTGACTCCTTTAAAAAAGATTTATTTGTCCTGGATCTCAGTGTCATTTGGCTACTACTCATAGCTTCAGCTTCTGATGAGGTATGATCGTTAGATCTCGTTCCTCTGCGAAACTTCCTTTGATGTCTCCTTTCTTTACCCCAAGTATATACCCTATCTTGAGCATAGTCCTTTGTGTCCCTCTCAAATTTCCGTATTTTCACTGTCATCATCTGTTCTTTCATTTTCTGTATATTTACCATTAACTCATCCTGGACTTTGTTAAAAAGTTGAAGTGCCCTTGTGGCAAGATTTATGTAGGGCAAACTTCTAGGCAGGTGAAAATTTGAAATATTGACATCGTCCTCAATCGATTGTATATAAAACGAAAATGAACTTAGTAAAAGGAGATATCAGGCAAGTCGTTTTAAAAAAACAAGATAAAAAACACGATAAAAAATTTGAAGAGACATCTGTAACTAGACATTTCTTTGATTATAGACACAATCCTAGTGAGTTGCGTTGGTGTATATTGGAACAAGTAGAAGGAAGAGATAGCGAAGAGGTTAAAAGATCGCTGCTACAGAGGGAGGTCTATTGGATATCACTGTTGGAAGCGTTAAGCCCAACGGGCTTGAATGAAGAATGTCAGGGGAGTGTGTATTTGTAAGCTTAGTTATAAGTTCTAAGTAAAGTTTTAGCAACAAGATGGTATTACTAGGAGAATGAGCCGGGGGTTTTTTTAAGTAGAAATGGTAGCTATGTGTAAATAGGTGAGTAGTGGAGGCTCGATCGCGGTCAACAGAACGTAAGGTTAAAAAAAAAAAAATTTTGTATTGTACGCTATTGAAAGAAGCACACTATATTAGAAACGTATCTAAGTACCTCAGGTGAGCTTGACAAAGGGGGAGGACCCCGAAACGTTGCAGGCGCAGTAGCCTCTTGCTGCGTTAAACAGTGTCGAGAGGACACAGAGAGGTCTGCTTGAAAGTCTTTCGTCTAGATAAGCAAGTACCATATCGGCATTACATTATTGTCTGATTATATATTCAACGTAAAGGGGGTGAAGCGAGCCGTGCTTAGCTCAATGTACTCCTGAAGATTAAGCGTTGATGTTTGTAGAAGACGCATTTTGTATGAATAATCGCTACATATAACAAGCTAGCTGCAAGCAAGTAAGTTTGTTTGTACTAAGGAATAATAAAAGTTTATATTGAATGCTAAGAAGTTCCGTGTAAGAATGCATTAATCCCGTTGTCCAGAAGGTTATTTCGGAGGAGGTGCTCTGCTTGTATATTTTCTTCATCCAAACTGGAAACTACTTTGAGCCAGGGAACCCAGGAAGATAACAATGAGTGAGAATATCCTTTGTAAAGCTAGCTTTTGTCACAATTGTAATTAGTGCTCACAGTATTGGTCACATCCTCTGTTTCAGGGATGTGGGGTGATTTCCATTTCCTTGCAATGGATAATTCAGCTGCATGAAGCTTATGGGCCACTAGTGTTTTATTTCCAACAGATATATTTTCAATGCCTAAAAGGAAGAGGACAAATCCAGGTGCGGTGGGTTTAGGTACTTGGGCCATGAATGAGAGAAAACATTGGTCCAGAAAGATGTCAGTAAAGGCACGTCCCCATGACACAGAGCAAATACTGGTCAGACTATCTGACCGGTATTTGCTCTGGTTGAGCGGCCGTGCACACGGCCACAGGGGGGCGGCTTTTCTCCGCAGTTTATGGAGAAAAGCCTCCCCTTTCACATTGAAGTGTTCATATTCCACCCGAAAATCGGGTGGAAGAATGAACATGTTCATTGTTTTTCGGACCGCCGGCAGTATAAAAAAACAAAAACCGTCTACGGATTTTCCATAGAGGTCCATTGTAAAGTTTGATAGACGGCTTTCAAAACCGAAAACCGTCTGTAAAACCGTTCAAAACCCTTGCGTGGGGCAAGCCCTACAGATCGCTATCCAAAAAATGGTGGAGTAGGGAACCCTGAAGGATCTCCAGCAGGTCGGTGAAGATGTAGGATAAATTCGGGATAAGCATAGATGCGTGTAATACTAGAGGTGTGTAGGATTTGGCTTGATCAAGGGTCACTGCCATGAGGTAAAGACGAAAATTTGGGAGACCAAACCCTCCTAAGTTCGTTATTTTTGTCATTAAGGACTTAGAAAGTCTGGTTCATTTATGTTTTCAAATAAATTTGTTCAATTAACTGTGGAGGTGTTAGGGAGATCATAGCAAATAGAATATTATGGGAAATATGATTATTTTGTATAAAATAATGCGGCCTGACCATGATGACTCTCTTAGCTATCCTGTTGCGTTCATTCTTGAAGGGAGCTTATAAAAGGGTGGAATAAGAGCAGTCTGATGCTTTGTAACGGTCCCACGCCACTGACAGGTTTGGCTTTTACTGTACAGCAAGTTTTTTTCTTTTTTTAATTGACAGTGTTCACCAGCTGCTGCGTCACCCTTGAAGATCAATTGCCTTATTGTTTGGTCTAAATATAGGGATCCGTGTTATGCCCCAGTTCCATTATACGCGCCTGGGGGTCAAACAGGCTCTTTTCGGAAGGGCCTTTGCTGTGAACCTGCTTGCTTTTTTTTTTTTTTTTTGCAAAGTTGGGGCGTGTTCCTTTTACATTCAATGACTATGGAACCAGTATTATTTGGAAGTAGATCTTTACTCCATTGGGCTTTCACTTTTCTTGCAGTCTAAGATCCAGTATTTGTTGTATAAGAGTCTTAGTGGATTCCAGTGTAATACATCACATAGTTCTTAGGTGTGGATCTGTGGTGTAGTAATTTGGGTTGATTATGTTGTAATTATAGCTTCTGTCGGGGATATATAAGACCAGTGGTGACGATCTTATGGCACACGTACCAGAGAGTGGGGGGCTAAGAGCCCTTTCTGTCGGCACGTGCACCGTGGCCCAGCTTCTCCTGCCAGCCAGTGGCGTAGCTACAAAAATTACATTGTTCACACTTGTAACCAGGACCCTGAGCTAGATGAGCCTACAGACCCCCTCACCACACAGCTGCATCACTGGGTCACATAGACCCAGCGATATAGCCAGGCCACTGCACCAGCTTGGAGTAGCATACCAGAGGACTGGTGTATTGTTCAGTGGGCCCAGAGCCCCGGTGGCTGTTTTTCAACTCTATGCACATCCTCGGGACACGCATATAGTTCAAATCTACAGCAGAACAGGGATCAGATAGCTACCTGCTCCTTGCCCTGCTGGTTCAAGTGGTGCAATGTAGTAATGGTTCCATCAAGCCATCTTTCCTGAACATCGGCTCCAGAATAGCGCTGTTTGACAGGGGTGGAGGTGAAAGGTGAGTATTTTGTTTTGTATTCTGTAATGGTGACTACACTGTAATAACTATATGCTCCCCGCCCCACTGGCTGATTTGCAAGTAACCGGCTCAGGCGGCATGATGTACAAACATTATTATGCTGCTTGTGCCACTTCCTTACAGTTGCATCACACCGCCTTGACTGGACACTGGCTCCAGAAGAGCGCTGTTTGGCGGGGTGGGGGAGTGGGGGAATTAATTTTTAATTTTTTTTTATTTTGTAATGCTAACTACCCTAGTTATCTACCAATAAGAGGGAACTATATAACTACCTATTGGGGTGGGGCTATATACCCACCTACTAACCGTGTAGATTTATAATACCAGACTCTAGGGGGTGACTTTTTTTATCTACCTACTAGGGGGGAACTATATACCTACCTATATGGGTGGGGAGGGGTAACAGTGTCGGGATCGCTGGCCCCATCCAGAGGCGCGCGGTGCACCTCCTAAGTCGGCCCCGGGTCCGACTCAGTGGGGCCCGCCACTGCCCCACAGTACTGAGGTTACCTGATCACGTCACTGCCTATCCATCATAGGCTGTGTGGCTGAGGAGGAGCGTCCCAGCACTGACAGCGTGATGACATCACCACGCCGCCAGTGTCGGGCAAAAGAAGAACGTGCTCGGCTGGGAAAGAGGTAAGGTGAGTATTAGTTTTATTATTTTTATTGGTGGACCTATATCTATATAATGACAATGTGGACCTATATCTATATACTGCCTGTGGGGATCTATATCTATATACTGCCTATGGCGACCTATATATATACTGTCATGCTCTAGACAAGCCCCCTCCCCCCCCTTAGAGATATTGAGCCAGGAATCCAGACTACGATGTCACTCTCTTACTGCAGTGTGTGTGTGGTATGCACACGCCACGCAACTTCTAAATCACTTTGGATCAGTGTAGAATGCAACAGTATTTATGAAAGTGTCTCACAGCCCTTTATAATTGTGTGCCGTTGCAAGACACATAAATGCGCCAAAAAGTGTCTCAAAAAGTGTATTTTTGTCTTAGCCTTGCCCCTTTGAGATCAGTACAGTTAGGCCAATATATATTTGGACACTGACACAAATTTAGTTTTTTTGTTTTTACTGTTTACATTTCAACTTTTAGTTATATAATGAGACATGGAACCATAAAGTCCATGACTTTCTTTTTTTTTGTTTTAACTGTAAATTTTTATTAAGGGTTTTCAATACAAAAATACGTGCAACAAAAGCCATAAGTATAACTATCAAAGAGATACTGTGCAATCAAAGTAGTTAAAACAACAAAGTGCTAGTATAAGAACAAAGTGAATCTAATGGATGATATAGAATACATTTTCCTAGTCTACAACTCAATAGCGCCTCCTCTGGAGCCAGTGATAGAAACGAGACCACGCAGACGGCTAAAGTGACAAAGTTACCTACAAGGTAGGAAGACAAACTAACAAGATGGAGGGTGGGGGGGGGGGGGGGGGTTAGAGACCAAGAACAGGACACACAGAGAAGAACTAAGGCTCCCAGCACTAGATTTGCAATCCAATTATACCAAAGTAGAGAACTACAAGTCATGAAGGATACAGTAAACATCCCAAGGTTTCCAAATAAGATCAAATAGGTCGAGTTGGTTTTGAGATAGGGCAGTAAGATATTCCATTCGTCTAACTTCTTGCAAGTCGTGCTGCGTGGGAATAGAAGCTTGTTTCCAAAATCTGGCAATAAGACATTTAGAAGCTATCACTATATATAGGAAGAGTCGTCCCATCCTACGACCTAGAGGGGCATAAGGAATGTTGAGGAGGTAGGTTTTCGGGGTAAGAGGGACCCTAATGATGTATTACTGAACAAGGACTGATACCATAGACGCAGAGGTGTCGATCCCTCCAATCCCAAAAAATGTTGGTAACATTCGCCCTGGATTCCCACATCTCCAGCAACAGTCCGGAATATTAGGCTTAAGTCTATGTAGGAGAGCAGGTGTGTGGTACCTGTAACGGTCTGGTAGTGGATCCGCTGGACCACCGCAAGCGATGGTGGAAGCTCACACCAGGGAGCGGAATCTAAGTAGGTACACTGTATTCACCAGAGCCCGGCGCAAAGTGGCGGTGGACTTGCTAGCGGCTGGAATCTACTCAGGTCGTTCCATGGCGGGCGAAACTTGCTTGCCGGTGGCGGCAAGGGCAAGACGACGGGTTACAAATCGGCAAGCAGGCTCGGTGTCGGGGACAGCCGGACGTTGGTCTGGGCAGGCAGGCAGAGATTCAGGGTCAGTAAACGTAGCAAGGGGTCGGTATACGACAAGACAAGACTTCTGTTCACGCTTTCTCGAATAGGCAATGAGCACTAAAGAATCGGCAGGCTGCCAGGATAGCGGGCCAGGCTTAAATAGGGGCAGTGTGACCGGCAAAGCACAATTTACCGGGTGCAATGGCCCTTTTATATCTGACACTTCCAGGCGCAGCGCGCCCTAGGGAGCGGCGCCGGCGCGCGCGCTGAGGGAGGAGGGATGGACGGATCAGGGAGCGTGGCCGCGGTAAGTGTACACCGGCACGGCAGGGGGGGTGGTGAGCGGACCCCGGACCAGGCGTGCGGGACGGGGCGCCGCTCGGCGTCGGGGCACAGATGTGACTGTGACCTGGGACGCCGGTCGCAGGGGCATCCGTGACAATACCAATACATTAATATTTTGGATGTCAGTAGACATTAGTGGAATGAGCTTCAGGAGAAGGGGAGACAACCTTTTGAGAGAACCGACTAAGAACAACTGGTTTCAGGAGAGAGAAATGTAAGGAGTTTTGGAAGCTCATCATGGGAGGTAGCCAAATCTTATAGGCGACTGATTTTATTCTTTTTAGGACCACGAACAGACCCAATACCCAAAGAACCAGCTTGTATCTGGGAATCTTGAGACGGATGTACTTCAATGACTTTGTCACTAGGAACGAAGGATGGGGTCGGTCTCTTTTTCCTGTCTGCTTGGGTTTTCGTTTGGGCGGATAACTGATTCTGGTATTTGTGTGTCTTGTTCAAATAACCACCATGTTCCGGACCAGATCGTCCACAGCGGGGACATCAGAGGAAGAAGAAACAGGGATGTAATCCATACATTATAAAAAAAAGGAGAGGCGCTGGCAGTCTCTGAATCTAAGTAGTTACAGGAGAACTCCGCACATGGCAAAAGATGAGCCCAATCATCTTAACGTGCAGAAACAAAAGGGCGCAAGTAATTGCCAGGATCTGGTTGATCCTCTCCATTTGTCCATTAGTCTGAGGGTGGTAGGCAGAGGAAAAGTTCTCCTTAATTTGAAGCTGGGCCAGAATCTTGCCACAAATTGGACCTCCTGGTCCAAGATAATATGTTGGGTCAGTCCATGCAATCGGAAGATATGCTGGAAGAAGAGGTTGGCGAGGCATGGAGCAGAGGGCAAACAAGGCAACAGTGCCACATGAGACATTTTAGAGAAGTGATCACTCAAACAACAGTATTATTGAAGGGGGATGGAAGATCGGTGATAAAGTCCATTGCTATATGGGTCCACGGATTCTTTTGAATAGGCAAGGGTGACCACCAGGGAGTAGTGTCCCCATTTTAGAGTTCTCTTCCAGAGCGAATGATGCACGTCCATCTTATCAGGAGGAACACATTGGAGGTCCACAGGAGCTGTGCAGATCAGGCATTCAGAAGGCATGGGGTAAGAAAACTTATGGAAGAAGCCCTTCTGGAGGTTCTCCTGTACATAGGCCGAAATGGCCTGAGTCTCTGGTACAGATAACAGGTAGACCATACCCCAGGGAAGAATAGTACCTGGCAGAAGGTCTATAGGACAATCATACAGACGATGAGGTGGAAGGGTCTCAGCCTGCTTCTCTGACAAGACGTCCAACAAGTCTTGATAAGGAGCAGGCAGACCCAGCAGAGACTTGGTAGGCATCAGTGGGGAAGTGGGTTGCAACAGGCGAGGTGCCACTAAGCAGCGAGACTGGCAGTCTTGTCCCCAATGCGTGACTTTACCCGTCTTCGAGTTAAGCACAGGCGTATGGCCCTGCTGCCACAGAAGTCCCAGGAGAATTGCTGAGGAATGTGGGCTCTGTCCCCTTGCATGGTTTCTTGTGTGGCCGCAAGAGAGGGAGGCAGCGGTGGTCTTTGGAACACCAGAGCCAGAGGACATGACCTGACAGGTTCGCATTCCTGACAGAGCTACTCCTGTCTCTCCGAAAAGCGTACATCAATACTAGTGGCCAGGTGGATAAGCTCACTCTGGGAAAATGGAGAGTCTCGGGCAGACATCATGTCCTTTACTTGGTTGGAGAGACCCTTCTTGATCGTGGCTCTTAGGGCTGCATCATTCCAAGACAATTCCAAGGTCAGGGTGTGGAATTGTACGGCGTATTCTCTGACAGAGGAGTCCCCTTGCTGCAAATTCAGCAGTGCGGTCATGGCAGAGGAAGTAAGGGCTGGTTCCTCGAACAAACTGTGGAATTCAGACAGGAATGTAGAGAAGTTAGCCATAAACAGATCATCTCTGTCCCAGGGAGGAGTAGTCCAGGCCAGAGCTTTCCCAGAGAGAAGGCTAACCATGAAAGTCACCTTGGACCTTTCAGTTGGGAACTGACTGGCCATAAGTTTCACAGGCATGGAGCACTGGGTGATGAAACCCCTGCAGGCCTTAGGGTGTCCATCAAGCTTTGTTGGCAAAGACAGTCATAGTTTGGAGCCGATGGACACCGCAAGAGCCGTGGATGCTGAGGGAGCAACGGGTGACGACTGCTGTTGCTGGGTAGAAAGGAGGTGCTGCATAACGGTTAAGCTGCTGTGCAATCTGCTGACACTGCTGGCACCATAGCAGAATCAATGGCCAGATCAAACTGTAACGGCTGAAGTAGTGGATCCTCTGGCTACCACAAGCAGTGGTATAAGCCACGCAAGGAAACAGAGTCTAAGTACATCATGGTATTTACCAGAGCCAGCCGCAAGGCGTAATGTGCTCGCTGTGGCGGGAGACTACCTAGTCGCTACCCCTGGCACAACTTGCAGTGGCAACCGAGGTGCAGCATGGTACAAAATCATATGGCAGGCTCCTAGTCGGGGACAGGCAGGAAGTCAGGACAGGCTGCAGAGGTTCGTGGTTGAGGGACTGAGGCAACTGGTACGGTACACAGAAACACTAGAAACAACTTCAGGAACGCTTTCTCTCAAGGCACTAGGGCACTATCGATCCGGCAAAGAACTCAGAAAGGGGCAGGGTTCAAATAGGGTCAGCGCCCAATGTTAGCAAATCACCAGTGCACTAGTCTCCTGTAGTGAGTAGCGCGGGGTCACGGCGCTACTCACTACAGGGAACTCAGAGGTAAGGACAGGGCCGCCGGTTAAAAGGACAGTACAGGGGGGGTACTCCTTATGGGCGCCGGTGGACAATAAGGGGGCCCTCTGAGGCAGGCCCCCTTCAACATTCTCAATTTAGGCTGGTACTCTGGGGGGGCCCCAGACGATCCCCACAGCTGTATGGGGGCCCCCAAAATTCGCTGATGGCGGCCCTGGGTACAGGTGCACCTGTGACCAGCTGTGTGGGTCATGGGAGGTCCTGTTACACTAGATTTCCTCTCTTGTATGGGCTAAGATTCTTGCACAATGGGTAAAAAGATTTCTTCACCTTGGCTAAATCCGACCCAGAAAGGCTGCGCAAGGACTTTACTTATTGTACTAAAAAAGATTGTAGTTTTATTTGCATCAGAGGGAAGAACGCTTTCCGTGTCTCACACAGACACTTCATCAGTGCCAGTACAGCAGTAGAAGACAGATTAGCTGTTTAAATACCATAGCACACTGGTTAACCGCCCCATCTGCACCTGGCAGATGGGATGTGATTGGACAGAGTTTAAAAACCGCATGACAAACAGATAACACAGGATCGTATATTGCCTAAAAAATAAAAAAAAGACATATAAAACCCCTTAATTGTAAGTGTGATATTAACCACATACTGGAATGATAAACAAAGAGAAAAGGGAGAGTGGGATGAGCGGGGGAGGGCCGTGTGTGAAGTGATCCTGTCTGTGATCTCATAGAGTTGTAATGCATTTTTCTGGTCACTAGGTGTCTCACTCTTACTTTCAGTGACAGAAATATTTCAGCAAGTTGTTACTATGTGTCAAATGTATGATTAAGTATCTGTAGGAGCTGCCAGGAGGTCCATGTGGGAAGAAATGGAATTAAAGGGGTTTTGCCACGCTCTCATTTCATACCTCCTGTATCCAGCTCTTCAGCTCTGTGTGCTCAGAAGGGGGCGTGTGTGATTTGTTTGAATTGCAAAACATGTGACCCAGCAGGATGACATCACCAGGCCTTTCCTCTCTCTAGTCAAAGAAAGGTCTGTTTATGTATAGCATTGTCAGTAGCTGAGAGGTAAAGTTTTTGCCTCCAGGCAAAAGGGTCCTAGGTTCAAATCTCTAAAGCAGCCAAACCTGTGGGGTTTTTTTCTCTTTATCGATGCACGGACCTCATTAAGGTTTCGTTTTTACTTATTTGCACTGTTTGACTAATTGCTAAGGAGCAAAGAGGACGGGAGTAGAATGACAGCACCTGGGGTTGAATACTCGCTCAGCAGTGAGTGTGTATGATTACTGAGGAGTACAGAGGACGAGAGTAGAATTACAGCACCTGGGGTTTGAACACTCAGTAGCTGCCTGAGAGAAGTGATGTCTGAGCATGTGTGACCAAGACTGAGCTAGAAACAATATATGGTTTTGCACATCCAAAAAACCTTTTTGAAAAAAAATGAGCCTCGGTGCACACTGGTGTGGCAGCAATATACATACACATTCCAATATCAGTAGCACACTATCTAAGAACCTCAACATTTTTCATGTATCCTAGGTAGCAGAAATGCTTTTTCAAAAATCCCTATGTCCCCTTTGATAGTTTCTTTAGTTGATAGTGTGCTACTGATATTGGAATGTGTATGAACAGGAGTGAGGAGCTCTCAGCCCTGGTCATGTCCCCTGGAGACGAGCTGTAAACAATGGATCACTAAAGGAGCAGCTAAAACAAAAACGGAACAGAATTTTGAGGTATGTGCACTGACAAAGAGGAAAAAATCCACAGATTTGGTTTCTGTAGGAATTTGAATTTAGGACCCTTGTGTCTGGAGGTAAAAACTTCACCTCTGAGCTACAATGTAGTTATGCACATCTCTATACATAAACAGACCTTTTTTTTGACTAGAAAGAGGAAAGGCCTGGTGATGTCTTCCTGCTGGGTCACATGATATGCAATTCAAACAGATCACACACGCCCCCTTCAGAGCACACAGAGCTGAAGAGATGGAGATAGGAAGTATGAAATGAGATCGTGGCAAAAGCCCTTTAACTCCATCTCCCCCAGGGCCAGGACTTACTGACTGTGATATATTCAAGAGATCACATAGCTTAAAGGGGTTGTCTCGCTACAATGATTGGGTTTTAATTAAAAGATCTTTAAAAAAAACAAGCAGCTTTGCAATATATGTTCATTACAAATGTCCTACTGATTTTGAGTTATCCCTGGTAGTAGGAGTGCATCAGCTTCTCTAATCACTATAGCAGCTGTTGCTTTTTATCTCACTGGCTGTCAGTGCTGGTGACTCATCAGCTTCTGAATACAGGTCAGAGCACAGAGCCCCTCCCTCACAGTATGAGCCTTTGTGCTCTGTAGGAAGGGAGGGGAGGGCTCTGGCTTCTGTGTGGATTAACCCTGTGTGTGCCTGCTCCCTCTTGCTTTCTACACAGATTGAGGAGAGCAGAGGTGAGGCTGTTCTGTGGTCAGTACGATGTGACAGCAGTGAAGTGTGTTACTATAATCATGATGTGTCTGTGGAGCTTTGACTGTACTAATAGAACAGATCAGGGGGCATGTGAACGGTTCATATCCCTCCCTGCTCTGCTGTATTAGTGACACATCGTGATTATAGTAACACACTTCACAGCTGCCCTGTGTCTGTTCTGATGGGAGGACAGTGTTTGTTATTGCTTGAGATGTCCTTGGAGATTTGTATGCTAAGCAGGGAGTATAGGAACCTTTACATCCCCCCTGCTCGGCTATTAGCATACACAGCTTCACAGACATCTGGCTCCACACTCATAGATCAGCCCTCTCCCTGCTGTCTCCTGACTCTGTGGAGAGGAGCAGCAAGAGCTCGGCACAACAGCAGCACAATGCAGCTGATCCAGCAGTGAGCAGCAGATCTAGGCAGGCACACACAGGGTTAACTCTGGCAGCAAACCCCCCCCCCCTGCTATATAGAAGTTACTGCAGTCGGAGGAGGAGAGCTGTCTGTGTGCTGAGGGGAGGGGGGAAGAGGGAGGAGAAGAGGCAGACAAGAAGCACGCCCCTGAATTCAAAAAATCCTATGCTGCCAGACACATTAAAAGTGGGCTAAAGCCTTAGGGGAGACAACTCCTTTAAGGTAAAATAGACTACCGAGGTCTCTTAAAATGGGTATTTTGAGCCATTTAATTGCTCATTGAGGCCAAAATCTCATGTGTGATTAAAAATACCCCTCGATTAGCCCCAAAAAATAGGATAAACAACCCTCTTCTATCTGGTTGATTAAAATGGGAAAAATAACCTCTAGTTAGTGTTGAGTTCTTGGGGGGTTTGCACGGGAGTTGATAGATCCAAACATCTTTTTTTTCATTAGGACTCGAATGATTAGGGATTTGGTGGAAACATGATCAATAAGTATGATGACGATTGCTTCAATATCGTTAGGGATCGATAGTCGATATGTCAATTATCATCGAAGCGATAATCGCCGATGCCCCATTAAAGTCTAGGAAAAGGGGAACACCCCTTTCATTTTTAACCCCCAACAGGAGGAAACGGAATTAACATCCAAAACAGAAAGGGGATACTGCTAAAATCTTAGGCAACACACTTAGGTTATAAAAGCCACAAAAAAAAAAATCACGGGCCTTTTACTATCCCTGTCCGACCACACAGCCTTAAAACCGCACCCCCCAAAATTTTAAAAAAGTGCCAGAAGGCAAATTATTTAAACCATCTTTTTATTTGAACGGACATTGACATCCCTGCCTGGAACCAGCCTCCCCTTAAACCTACTGCCCCCCAATTAAAAAAAGTCCCGGGAAAAAGGGAGTCTTTTAACCACCATTTTAGTTGAACTGGGGCATTGAATATCCTTCCTGGACCACAGCATGACCCTTAAATCTACATGACCCCAGATTAAAGGAAAGTAGCACCTTTTTCCGTACCCTACTCCATGTCCACCCCCCCCTTTGCTCGTTTCCACCTGCAGTTCGCCCCCATGTTCAGAAAGATACAAAAGTAAAAAGGGAAAGGGAAATTTTTTACCCGTCCTTATTTAAAACGGCAAATCACAGCTATTCTTAAAACCCCTAATTTTCCTACAGCCAACTGGGTTAGAAAAAGAATTGTTCAAACAATACCTGTGAAAAAGCGTCTGGTGGGAAAAACCCAAAACAAATCAACAGTGTTCTTCCCTTTAGTCCAGGGATTTTTTCAATGCCCAGTAGGGAAAAAAATTGATAGTTTTCAACAAACTAATTGTACAAATGCACAATTAATGAAAAACTGAGTAAATTAGAAGTATTGAAAAGTTATATGGATTAATATGGCGGCCTCCGCACCACTGACAACAGGCGTAATTTACTATCAAATATGTAGAACACAATATGTGTACAACTGAGCTCTGTGTGCCAAACAGACGCACGGACGTCAATAAAACTATTTAAAAGTTATAGGGATAAGTTATGCCGGTTTTTGCGAACACTGACACACAGTGATTGCAATAGAACTGAAAAAACAGGGACAATTTCAACTCCTATCAGAGGTCTGCT
Source organism: Phyllomedusa bahiana (assembly GCA_025379985.1). NCBI lineage: Eukaryota > Metazoa > Chordata > Amphibia > Anura > Hylidae > Phyllomedusa > Phyllomedusa bahiana. The sequence continues at coordinate 17,271 of JAODAL010023251.1, forward strand.
GGCCAAAAAAGTGGTAAAAAAAACAATTATTTTTCAACTGAAGATCACAGAACACACTGAGCTGAAAAATATCTTCCTTTCAAATGCCTCTCCTCCAAACGCCCCCCCCCCCTCCCCAGCCACCCCTCCCACCACCCCTGCAGCCCCGTGGCTGCACACAGCAGTAGATATCCTTAAAACGTTCTCTAACTAAATAAGAAGTGAAATTCTCTAATCTAACTCTATTCTAAGTTGTAGGTAGGTGGATGGTTTCTTGTATTAGAAGAGACTCTCTCAGAGCTGTTAGAACAGCTATTGGTTTAAACGCAGAGAGACACGTCCTGCTGTGAAGTGTGATAGACAGAGTATGAGCTCAAACAGGAAATGCAGTTGCATAGATAAAAGGAGGTCACATGATTTTTGCAGCCAATGAGATCCATACACCGCAAAGTGGTGACGTTGTACATCCTCCTCACCCCCCTCTATCCTCGGAGCTGATTGGCTAGCTGCCAAAATGACAGGAAACGCTGAAAATAGTAATAGATTATCTGTAAGATTTTCACCTAAAATATAGCGTGATCGGTAATTTCCGATAACCCTAAAAACCGTGCCAATTTCAACTTTTGGTGATAATATCGCTCATTCCTATCAATAAGCATTAGAGATGTTGCTTGATGTACTGAATTATGGCCTTATGACATATGTCTCATACAAACAATCACTGCACACATTTAAATCTGCACTCGCCTCAGCCAAACAGGATTACTTCACCAATCTCATATCCTCTCTGTCGCACAACCCCAGACAACTTTTTAACACCTTCAATGCCCTCCTCCGTCCACCAGCACCCCTTCCCCCATCTCAGCAGATGATTTCGGCACTCACTTCCTAAATAAGATCAATCTCATCAGACAAAGCTTCACCCTGCAGTCCCCTCCGCCTACCTCTATTCTTGCAGTGTCCCCACTACCCACCCAGACACCTGCTCATCACTATTCCCCCCCTAACTTTCTTCTCTCCTGTCACTCATGACAAGCTCTCCTCCCTACTATCCAAATCCAACCTCACCACCTGTAGTCTCGACCCACTGCCATCCCACCTCATCCCTGACCTTAGTGCTGTTATCATCCCAGCCCTCACCCATCTCTTCAACTTATCATTAACCTCTGGCATCTTCCCTTCCTCCTTTAAACACACTACCATCACACCCATTCTCAAGAAACGATCTGTCGACCCCTCCTCTCTGTCCAACTATTGCCCCGTATCACTACCTCCATTTGCGTCTAAACATCTTGAACAGCATGTCCATCTTCAATTGTCCTCCCATCTCTCCACCAACTCTCTCCTTGACCCACTCCAATCGGGCTTCTGTCCCCACCACTCTACTGAAACCGCCCTAACCCAGGTCACCAACGACCTAGTAGCTGCCAAAGCCTCATGTCCAACTATCGCCCCATATCACTGCCTCCATTTGCGTCTAAACATCTTGAACAGCATGTCCATCTTCTATTGTCCTCCCATCTCTCCACAATCCTCTCTTGCACCCGCTCCAATCGGGCTTCCTTCTCCCCACCACTCTACTGAAACCAGCCCTATATCCCTACGGTCATCCAACGACCTAGTAGCTGCCAAGCCTCACGTCACTCTCTGTCCTTATACTCTTAGACCTGTCCTCTGCCTTTGACACCGTTAACCATTCACTCCTCCTACACATCCTCTCCTCCCTCGGCATCACGGACTTGGCCCTTTCCTGGATCTCATCATACCTTACGGATCAGACAGATATTACCTCTCTTTTCTCCCAGATCCCAAACTGCCTATCGTCTATATCCACCTTCTTCTCCTCCCGTCTCCTAAAACTGAACGTGGAGAAAACGGAACTTATCATCTTTCCACCGTCCCCCTCTATCCCTCCACCTGATCTATCACTGTTAATGGCTACACTCTCTCACCAGCTCCACAAGTCCGCTGCCTTGGGATAACCTTTGACTCCAACCTGTCCTTCAAACCGCACATCCAAGCCATACCTCTGCCTGCCGCCTCCACCTGAAAAATATCTCCCGAATCCGCTCATTCCTTAACCTTGAAAGCACAAAAATGCTTGTCCATATCCTTGTCATCTCCCGCCTAGACTATTGCAACATCCTTCTCTGTGGCCTCCCATCTAGCACTCTAGCTCCCCTCCAATCCATCCTCAACTCTGCTGCCCGTCTTATCCACCTCTCTCCTCGCTACTCCTCTGCCGCTCCCCTCTGCCAATCCCTGCACTGGCTACACCATTGCCCAGCGAATTCATTTCAAGCTACTAACCATGACCTATAAGGCTCTCCATGACCTCTCTCCTCCATACATCTCTGCCCAAATTTCCAGGTATCTCCCCTCACGCAATCTCCGCTCCTCACAGGACCTTCTTCTCTGCTTTCCTCTTATCAGCTCCTCACATAATCGTCTCCAAGACTTCTCTCGTGCTTCCCCCATACTCTGGAGCTCACTGCCTCAACACCTCAGACTCTCCCCCACACTCACTAGCCTCAAAGGTAACCTGAAAACCTATCTCTTCAGGATTGCTTATGATCAACATTAACCGTGTTGTACCGCTCCGCCCCACAAACACGTCTGCTCCTCACCTTCTGTCTCTTCCCACCTTCCTTGTAGACTGTAAGCCCTCGTGGGCAGGGTCCTCTCTCCCTCTGTACCAGTTGTTATTGTCAATTTGTAATTGTTTGACCAATGTTATGTATGTAACCATCTCCAATGTACAACGCTCTGGAACCAAGGGCGTTCTAAAATAAATAATAATAATAATATTAATATGCCTTGATACACTATGTAGCATAAATTTATTTTTATTATTTCTGTGATGATTGTTCATGCGCTTGTTTGCGACCTACATACTGTTTGTTGCATGGGCACGTTAAAAGATATATGACAAATGAGAGTGTGCAGGTAAGTTGGGAGTTCAGGTCAAACATCTGGCCTGTTACAGTTGATTTAATCTTTTTTCATCCTTCGGTGATTAAGGAACATGACAAGCACTGACTGGAATTACATCTGGACACTCCTGTTTTGATGGTTTCCTCACTATTACTGGTTTAAATGCGCTTTCTAACCCTACTAGGGGCAATGGTTTCTTTTATCATTTTTACCTTCTAAAAATCATTGGGGGAATTGAAGGAAGAACCTCCCTCAAACAGGGATCCTTACAAAGCATGGGCCAATGTTTTTGCACTATAGCCCTCACCAGGTTGTGTGAGGAGCTGTATCTCGTGATGAAGTGTGATTTGTTATAATTTGTTATGGTTATTTCTTTATTTTTCTAATTTTTCGGTTGGATTTCTTTTGGCTATGCAATCATCTTGTGTAATGGTCTGTGCTTTATAGGAGATAGTGTTTCATTATTGGTAAAAAATTTCCTTAGTTGCATAAGGTAGTCAAATGGTACTTTTGTTTTCCATTTATGTAAATAGGAACGATGGAAATGCAGGAAACTATTTGTGTCTACTGATTTAAAATGGTGGTTGTAATATGTTTGTCCTGATATTTTTTAATATTAAGATCTGAAATATCAATATCTCATCATCCTCAATTTTGTCTGTTAGGGATATACCTTAAGAATTGTCATTTACAGACTTAATAAATGAAGATACTTCCTCTCTTATCCCATCCCAAATTAGGAATAAGTCATCTATGTACCTCTTATAAAGAACAATTTTATGTGACAAACTGGTAGAATAAATGTGCTGGTTCTCAAACTCCTCCATAAAAAGCTTAGCATAGGATGGGGCTACCCGAGTTCCCATAGCAGTACTCCTCATTTGCGTATAGATGGCGCAATTGTACATAAAAAAATTATTTAAATTAAAGCTTAAAGTTGAAATTAAAAAATCAAATCGTTCGCATGTTAGAAGAGGATCTTTAGAAAAAAAAAATTGTCTAGAGCATTCTATACCTCTGTCGTGGCTAATACTGGAGTATAAGGCTGTTACATCCATGCTAATTAGGAGATATTTAGAGTGAAAACGTGTGGATAGAAGTTGTTCTATCAGGGAATCTGACTCCCTTAGGTAACTAGGTAATCCTTTAATATAAGGTTGGAAAAAAAAATCCAAATACTGAGAAAAATTGCTTGTTATGCTAGTAGAATTTTTATCAAAATGATTCCTAAAATCATTAGTCAAATGTCCCTGAGAACAGATCGGGTAATGGGCATTTAATAAAAATATTTTTTAAAGTCTATAGACTTAACCTGTTGTCTGGGAGGTTTCAGAAAAGGAATGAGAGATTGTATTACACTCATCTATTGGGTTTGTCTATTATTTAGTAATTGTATATTCTTCCCACATGGACCTCCTGGCAGCTACAAATATACAATACTATAATTTTATCTACAGTATAATACTAGGGAGCGCTGTGTCCATTTTTCTCTTTCTTCCTCTTGTATGGGCTGCATCAGCTCCTCAGTTCACTATAGCTACAGACCTGTTCAATCTCTCCTGATAGGCTGCCAGCGCTGGTCGCTATAGCTACAGACCTGTTCCATCTCTCCTGATAGGCTTCCGGCACTGGTTGCTATAGCTACAGACCTGTTCCATCTCTCCTGATAGGCTGCCAGTGCTGGTTGCTATAGCTACAGACCTGTTCAATCTCTCCTGATAGGCTGCCAGCACTGGTCACTATAGCTACAGACCTGTTCGATCTCTCCTGATAGGCTGCCAGTGCTGGTCGCTATAGCTACAGACCTGTTCAATGTCTCCTGATAGGCTGCCAGCGCTGGTCGCTATAGCCACAGACCTGTTTGATCTCTCCTGATAGGCTGCCAGTGCTGGACGCTATAGCTACAGACCTGGTGTTCTCAGCAGCTCATCCCTGTAGGCCAGTAGTAGCCAGTAAACCACCCCTGAATTAGAATATGACACCAAAAAAAAGGACTGAGGTAAGGTGAATCGATATAGTGAGACAACCCCTTTAAAGCTCTACTACCACAGCCACTTTTGGCTTTTATCATACCGCTTTTATTTTTAATTGACAGTGTTCAAAATGCTGCACAAAATACAGATAAGCCTTATTTTGTAAGGCAATATGAATATCTTGATACTAAAAGGGAAGATCTCTCCTTAGGGAGAGCGCCTATATAGACATATGGAGATTCAAAATTGCCTTTTGCACTCCACAAAGCATCCGCATATCACAAGGCATTATGGGAAAGGAGCTGAGAAGCTCAAGTGCCCTCTGTTGGATGTAACAAATCCTCAATTTGCTTTTGACCCACTGGGTCTTTGGAAAGAAAAAGGGATATTTAGCCAAGCCAGCATCACTCATTTGTATACAGCCATTTCGGGGTTTCAGCTCTATATAGGCACTCTCCCTAAGGAGAGATCTTCCCTTTCTGAGCCACTCATTGCCTCCCACTCAGCCAGCCAGCATCGCTCTGCTCTGTACTGACTAGGGGCAAAACCCTGAAACGGCTGTATACAAATGAGTGATGCTGGCTTGGCTAAATATCCCTTTTTCTTTCCAAAGAACCAGTGGGTCAAAAGCAAATTGAGGATTTGTTACATCCAACAGAGGGGGCTTGAGCTTCTCAGCTCCTTCCCCCTAATGCCTTGTGATATCTTGATACTAAAAATATATCCTTTTTAATGCATTTGTGCATTAAAAACCCTTTAAAAAAATCATTTGTTTTTGTGTGACCATAGATTTTTTATTTTATTTTTACTTTTTTCTAATTAAGGAGCTGAGAGATTTATTTTTCCTTTGCAGGAGAATCTGTAGGTTTTGTTGTTATCATTTTGTGGGACGTTTTTTTTTGTTATAACTCTTTATTCCATTTATTTAGAAGCAATTGGACATAAACAGCAATTCCAACACGTTAATTTCCTTTTTAATATATGTATATATTTTTTTTGTAGAGGGAATGTATCAAAGAAGAGACTGTAGCATTTCACGATTTAAAAAAAAAAATAATAATATATAATATATATATATATATATATATATATATATAGTTGAAGGGAATTTTAAAAAAAACAATTTAAAATAATTCTTAAAAAATGTATTTAACGTACATCAAAATGTAAACAATAGGTAATTTCCTGATGATACATTTACTCTAGCTTTATTTTGTGGGTCAGTATGATTTCGGTGCTACAGCATTTATATCGTAACGGGTGTCGCCGCAACCCATGGTTCGGGTTGCAGGTACACTCGCAACTCCGCTGCGTCCCCTGCTGCGGGCAGCTCTGCGGCCTGGTCCTCAGGCCGCGGACGCACTCGCAGCTCTGCTGCTAACTCACCTCACTGCGCTCCTGTGGCTTTCCACATTTAAAGGGACAGAGCGCCGGTGATTTGTTAACACCGGGCGCTAACTCTATTTAAGCCATGCCCTTTCCTATTACCCCTGCCGAATTGATAGTGCCCTGTGCCTTGAGAGAAAGCAGTGCCATAGTGTCTTTTGCGTTTACTGGTCTACCGTATCGTTTGCCTCCATCCCTTGACCATGAACCTTTGCCGCCTGTCCTGACCTTCCTGCCTGTCCCAGACTGCAAGCTTGCTTCACAATTTTGTAGCACTCCATACCTCGGCCGCCACCGCAAGCAAGTCACGTCAGAGGTAGCTACCTGGTAGTGTTCAAGTCCATCCCACTTTGCGGCGGGCTCTGGTGGAAACCAGTCCTACTTAGACTCTGCTCCCTGGTGTGGTCCATACTATCACTTGCGGTGGTCCAGAGGATCCACTACTGCTGACCATTACAGTTCGATTCGACCATGGATCCCGCCAAGGTGCCTCTACCGAGCTTCTCTGACCTCACCACCATCGTGGCCAAGCAATCGAAACAGATCACGCAGCAGGCGCAGCAGCTTAACCAGCTGACTACTATGATGCAGCAGCTCCTCGCCACTCAACGGCAGCTGTCCCGGGGATGTCCACCAGCTCCAAACTCCGATTGTCCATGCCAACGAAGTTTGATGGGGACCCTAAGGCCTGCAGGGGCCTCATCACCCAATGCTCCCTTTACGTGGAACTTATGGCCGTCCAGTTCCCATCTAAAATCTCCAAGGTGGCCTTCATGGTCAGTCTCCTCTCTGGAAAAGCCCTGGCCTGGGCGACTCCACTTTGGGACCGAGGCGATCTGGTCACAGCCGATCTTGCTACATTTCTGCAGAAGTTCCACAGTGCTTTCGAAGAGCCTGCCTGCGCCTCTTCTGCTGAGATTGCCTTGTTGAACCTGCAGCAAGGGATTTCCTCCGTAGGAGACTATGCCGTGCAATTCCGCACGCTGGCTTAGGAATTAGCTTGGAACGACGCAGCCAAATTAAGGATGCCCTCTCCACCAGGGACCCTCCATCTTCTTTAAGTGAGCTCATCCATCTGGCTACTCGTATTGACATCCGTTTCTTGGAGAGACGGGAGGAGCTCCGTCAAGAGCGCAAATCGGTCTGGACACGTCGTCTACCTCGTCTTGCGCCGGTGTTCCCTCGGCCTCCACTGCCTCTTTCGCAGCCAGCCATCAAAAAGGCCATGCAAGTGGACAGAGCCCACCTGACTCCGCAAGAACTTACATGACGACATGAACTTGTGTCTCTACTGCGGCAGCCCTGAACATTTCCGTAGGGGTAGTCCACTCCATCTGCAAAGTCCAGGAAATGTGGGCACCTAGGCTTGTGGGAGAGGCGTCCATAGGTGTGAGCAATCCCTCTCCATGGCTAATGTTGCTGGTTCTGATCACAACCAATTCCAGAATCTCCTTCCAAATGGGCGCCTTCCTGGATTCTGGATCTGCCGGGAATTTTATGGATGCTACCTTGGTGACCAAGTATCGCCTCCTGGTGGTCTGCTTAGACCAACGCCTGGTCATCTTGACCGTTAGCGGTGAGCCAATGAGTGATTCTATCCTCTTTCGGATGGAACCAGTGTCCCTTCAACTGGGAGTTTTGCATAAGGAGAGGATTGCATTCTTCGTGCTACCCTGTTTTTCCTCAGCAGTCCTCCTGGGGCTTCCGTGGCTGCAGCATCACGCCCCTATGCTCGATTGGAAGGCGGACAAAGTTTTTCGTTGGGGTCAAGACTGCTAGTCTTGCTGTCTATTGGCACCTCGCCGGGTGCGCCCCATTCCTCCACGCCCATCTCCCAAGCCTCTACTGGGCCTGCCGCTACAGTATCAGGATTTCAGGATGTCTTCTATGAGATGCAAGTGGAAACTCTTCCTCCTCATCATCCCTACGATTGCCCTATAGACCTATTGCCTGGGACTAGTCCCCGCTGGGGTAGGGTCTACCCTCTCTCCATACCCAAGACTCAGGCTATGTTGGCCTACATTAAAGAAAACCTACAGAAGGGCTTCATCCGCAAACCTACTTCTCCAGTGGGTGCCGGTTTTATTGTGGAGAAGAAGGATGGCTGGGTACGCTTCTGCACCCTGGTCGCCCAGTCGATTACCCCGCAATTCTCTAACGACAGATACGATAACCAATTTAAAAACTGGTACCCTATTCCACCAGGACAAGCTTCGATCCCTTTCCTCGTTGCTATGTATGATCTTTGCACCAAATGGGTCTAGTGCATTGGATGAGATCGGTAAAACCTCTCACCCAAAACTGGTCCGCCCGTCCAGCATTGTGCCATCTGATGGACCCCATTCTGAGGCCATGAACCATCCATTGGCCGTATGACCCCTGGCCATACAACGTTTCTTGGGATTCACCAACTACTACAGGCAGTTCATCCCACATTTCTCGACGTTGGTGGCACCGATTGTGGTTCTCACCAAGAAGCATGGCAACCCAAAACTGTGGCCACCAGCCGCTGAAGAGGCCTTCTCCAAGTTGAAAGCTGACTTCACCTCTGCACCTGTGTTGTCCCGGCTGTTTACAAAAGGAGCCCTTCTTGTTAGAAGTCGATGTCTCTTCCGTGGGGGCTGGAGTGGTCCTCATTTAAAAGGGTCCCAGATCTGCAGTTTCTTCTCTAAAACATCTGTCTCGTGCTTCAGATGTTATTTGGGAAGAGGCTACTCCTCGGCACATTGTATCCCCAGAATGCCTGATATCAGGAGCTCCCATTACCCTCCATCGCGCACCCCCGGGTAAGACATATGTGCGCCCTGCGCTCCGGATAAGGGTTCTGAAATGGGCCATTGTTCTCATATAGCCGGACACCCTGGGGTGCGGAAGTCTTGTTCTCTGATTTCCCGGTTCTACTGGAGGCCTGATCTTGCTAAAGATGTGAAGGAGTTTGTGGAACTCTGTACCACCTGTGCCCGCAACAAATCACCTCGCCTCAGACCTGCAGTTTTGCTGCAGCCTCTGCCTTTTCCTAACAGCCCATGTCCACATTGCTATGGACTTCATCACCGACCTACCTCCCTCTGACAGTAATACAGTTATCTGGGTGGTCACTGACCGTTTCTCTATATGGCGCACTTCGTTCCCCTGTCTGGTCTACCTTCTGCTCCTCGGCTCCACAAATCTCTTTTTTAAACATATCTTCCGGCTGCATGGACTTCCCCAAACATATTGTTTTGGATCGGGGAGTTAAATTTGTCTCAAGATTTTGGTGGGGCCTCTGCTCGCTACTACAAGTTGAACTGGACTTCTTTTCCTCGTACCACCTGCAATCCAATGGTCAAGTGGAAAGAGTGAACTAGGTCTTGGGTACCTATCTCTGCCACTTTGTATCTACAAGACAAGATGATTGGTCCACTCTGTTACCATGGGCAGCATTTTTGTATAATTCTCTGGAGTCAGATTCTGCTGAGGCATCCCCCTTCTTCATTGTCTCCGTGCGGCATCCCCACCCACCCCTTTTGCTGCCCTCTGCCTCCTCTGATGTTCCTATCAGCCATATGGAAGGAGACAAGCCAATCTCTGCTCCAGGCCTCAGCTCGTATGAATTTTTAAGTAAACAAAAAGAGAAGACCCCCTCAATCCTTTGTTCCGGGAGACAGGGTATGGCTGTCTGCCAGGTACGTCCGCTAGAAAATTCCCAGCTACAAGCTGGGTCCCCGGTTTCTGGGTCCTTTTGAAGTTCTGAGACACATCAACGCTGTGGCCTACAAACTTTGGCTCCCTCCTACTCCCAAACTCCCAAACTCCTTCCATGTCTCCCTGCTGAAACCGGTCGTTCTCTCGAAAGGTGGTTCCCCTGTCTCCTTTAGCGGATTCCACCAATGTCTTTACGGTTAAGGAGATCTTGGCTATGAAGACAGTTAGGGGCAAATGATTTTTCTTGGTCGGCTGGAAGGGGTTTGGGCCAGGGAGCCGGAGGACAACATTCTGGACTGGGATCTGTTACTCAGGTTTCTGCAAGCTAGAAAGAGAGGGAGGCCCAAGAGGGGGGGTACTGTAATGGGTGTCCCGTCAGGGGAAGCGACCTGGTAGTGCTCCGCCGCAACAAGTCCATCCCGCTTTGTGGTGGGCTCTGGTGAAAACTGGTCCTGCTTATACTCCACTCCTTGGCGTGGCCCATACCATTTTAACAAAGTGTCAGATCTCCAGAGTTGTCCCATCAAAAGAAATAATATGACTTTAGTGAGATACTCTAGGTTGGAGGAGGGATAGACAAAAGCAGTAGTTCTGACCATTCACGTAATTAGTATTCATAGGGCCCCATAAAGAAAAGGAGGCCCATTACCTATTGACAATAAACAAAAACAGTGCCAATTACTAAAAGAGTAAATAACTCTGCCACATATCAAGGAACACACAGGCTTGAGAGGAGATATATACATATGTCGTGGGCAGCTTAAACATCTTTTGATCAAAATATGTGAACCGAGAGTCTCAAAGTTTTTCATGTTTGGATAGATGCATAAATGCTTCTTTAGGGATTTCCACGTAATGTATTGCCCTTTTTGCAGTAGTGTGCCGCTGACAGTGGTGTGCGTGTGTACATATATATATATACACTCACCGGCCACTTTATTAGGTACACCTGTCCAACTGCTCGTTAACACTTAATTTTTTAATCAGCCAATCACATGGCGGCAACTCAGTGCATTTAGGCATGTGACATGGTCAAGGGCAATCTCCTACAGTTCAAAACCGAGCATCCCGTATGGGAAGAAAGGTGATTGAGTGCCTTTGAACGTTTGGCATGGTTGTTGGTGCCAGAAGGGCTGGTCTTTAGTATTTCAGAAACTGCTGATCTCCTGGGATTTTCATGCACAAAACCCTCTCTAGGGTTTACAGAGAATGGTCCGAAAAAGAAAAAACCCTCAGTGAGGGAAGTCCTGTGGGCGGAAATGCCTTGTTGATGCAAGAGGTCAAAGGAGAATGGGCAGACTGGTTCGAGTGATAGAAAGGCAACATGACAAATAGCCACCCTTACAACCAAGGTAGGGGAGAAGAGCATCTCTGAACCACAGTACGGCGAACTTTAGGCAGATGGGCTACAGCAGCAGAAGGGGCCACACCGGGGTGCCCCTCCTTTCAGCTAAAAAACAGGAAACTGAGGCTCCAATTTGGCCAAGCTCATCGAAATTGGACAGTAGAGATTGGGAAAAAACGTTTGCCTGGTCTGATGAGTCTCGATTTTGCTGCGACATTCGGTATTGGTAGGGTCAGAATTTGGCGTCAACAACATGAAAGCATGGATCCATCCTGCCGTTTTAAACAACGGTTCAGGCTGGTGGTGGTGGTGTCATGGTGTGGGGAATATTTTTTGGCACTCTTTGGGCCCCTTGGTACCAATTGAGCATCATTGCAACACCTTGTGGAATCTATGCCACGAAGAATTGAGGCAGTTCTGAAGGCAAAAGGGGGTCCAACCCGTTACTAGCATGGTGTACCTAATAAAGTGGCCGGTGAGTGTATGTGTGCCGCAGCCCTGCCAGTGGCACCCAGGTTTGCATACGTTTTTTCAGAAATTTTTTTTGTGCAGAACCATACGTTATATTTGGTGTATGTTGATTTTAACCTATATGGGAAGGAAGGGATGCCTCCATATTGGGTTTCTGCACCCGCCCACTCTCACAGGCTGTCATAAGAAGTGCAGCTTGCAAGTCTGGTGTGTTTTCTTATTTTTTTCTCTCTATATAATGGATTTCGGTTGACCCAGTGAGAGGCCGTGAATTGGCTCTATTGAGAGGTAAGGATAGTGTAGGACTGCCCGATTTGGAGATCACGTTGAAAGTCGTGGGCAGCTTAAACATCTTTTGATCAAAATATGTGAACCGAGAATCTTAAAGTTTTTTCATGTATGATAGATAGCATATATACATATGTCAGGCACATTTTTATCTTGATAACTTTGCATGGCTCCAGAATAATGCTATAAATATCTAGATGTCCATTGGCAGAAAAAAAGGTTCTCTACCCCTAGCTTAGAATACATAAAGGGATAAGTGACCCTGTTAAATGAACCTTTTTTTGTTGTATTTCAGCAATGTAAGTGGCTAGTAGTATAATGTTGTACCATGTTAGTTATCACCTGATTTCTTTGCTCTTCTAATCACTTAGATGAACCTTTCCCATTGTATTTCACCAGCTTAAGCAGACAAGATGGAGTCACTTGCAGGATTTAACGAAGCTGAAGTGCAAGAGATAAAGTCTTACATAAAATATGGTGATCTGAGCAGTGCCGCTGAAATTATTAAGAATAATTTAAAGAATGTGGAAAATGCTCCTCTGAACATTGCAGTAACGGGGGAGTCCGGAGCGGGGAAATCTACTTTTGTGAATACTTTCCTTGAGTTGAGTGAGGAAGCTGCTGCACCGACAGGAGAAACAGAGACCACAATGGAGTCAAAGGCTTATTCACATCCGAAATATAAGAATGTCAAATATTGGGACCTGCCTGGTATCGGAACACCCAATTTCAAGGCAGAAGATTATCTAAAACAGGTCAATTTTGCCGACTATGACTTTTACATCATTATTGCGTCTGAGCGCTTCCGGGAGTGTAACCTCCAGCTCGCCCGGGCCATCCAAGCCATGGGGAAAAAATTCTATTTTGTGAGATCGAAAATTTATCAGGATGTTGCTAATTGTAAAAGACAAAAAAAGAAGTCATTTGATGAGAAGACGATGCTGAAAGAGATCAGGTAAGATTGCCTTAAATGTTTTAGGGCAGCAAGTATTAAGAAACCCAGGGTTTTCCTTCTTGATAGCTTTGAGAATAATCAATATGACCATAACCTCTTACAAGAAACCATGGAGAAGGAACTTCCAGATCATAAGAGATATGTCTTCCTGCTGTCCCTGTCTAATTCTTCTCAGTCTGTGCTAGAAAAGAAGAGAGAGGTCCTGAGCAAACAGATATGGAAAATAGCGCTCCTGTCCTCTGCTTTCACCATTATTCCTATTCCGATCCTGGGTATTGCCTGTGATCTCACCTTGATAGTGAACACTTTGACAGGATACCAGGCCGCATTTGGCGTGGATCAAGATTCCCTTCAGAAATTATCCAAATCATCAGGTAAAAGCTTGGAGGAACTGAGGTCTGTGATGACGTCCCCGCAAGTTTTAACCGAGGATATCGTCATTAAAATGATTTCTGAGGGAGGCCTGGGGACGACCAACGCAGTTAAAAATGCTCTAAGCTACATTCCCCTGATTGGCTCGTTGGTAGCAGGAAGCCTCGCATACAACATAACTTCTCAGCTGCTGAACGACTTCTTGGGCGTCTGCGCTGAGGATGCACAAAGAGTTCTTGAAAAAGCCTGTGAAAATTAAATTTAACAAATTAGAAAAATTGCTTCATCTTCATTTATTTTTAGGCAGCTTATATTAGTGAAAAGTGTCACATAGCATTTGATGTGACGGCTGCCAAAATGCGCTTTATCTTTGCTGTCAGCTATTGCAATAAGGAGTCAAGGGGAACGCCAACAACCACCCCAACGTCGGACCACTTTGGGACAATATCTCTTAGTTGTTTACCAGAATAAAAGTGACACCTACATGAGACGACCCTGTATGACCCTCTTACTACAACCCTACGATGTTCTGATGATGATCAACAACTCCAAAATACTACAGATCGAAGCCTCCGCTCTGGCTGTTTCCGCCCTGTTTCAAGGCTCCTTGAAGTTCGGCAGCCATTTTAATTCATATTATCAATACATGTATCAAGATACAAATCAAGATTGCAAATATCAATAAAGCTTTATTGTAAAATAATTCCTCGCACTATTGACTTTCACTTAGCCAGTGCCGACCTTTCAGATGTTGGCACCACCTGGATGTACATTGGTAGACCTAGAACTTGGGTTCTAATATCTATTATCTAATAAGACTCCCATTTGTAGGCTTAGGGTGAGGGGCGTAACTAGAATACATAAGGCCCCATAGCTTAATAAAATGGGCCCCCATCATCTTATTACAGGAAATTGAAACAGCAGCATAAGTAGCAATCATTATAAATATATACGTATAAATCATAGCCCAATGTATCAGAGAAACTGCATAGTAGTGGCGAGATAATACAAAGTCCCAAACTTGTTATTCCCTACAAAAATCTAGAAAAGTTATGGACCTCAGATAGCCGCCTCAACCAGGCTCAGACTAACCAACAGGGGAACAAAGGAAACCTGGAGTTTACTGTCTGGAGTTTACATTAACCTACATATAGTTCATTGGTAGAGTCAGATGGATAGAGAGAAAGAGGCAAAAAGCAAGATGCAGAATATAAGAGTCATGTAAAGAAGCTGTAGTGTGGCCCTCAGTATCAACTCCACTGGTGGGCACCAAGAATTAACTCCAATGGTGGCCCCCAAGATTTAACTCCACTGGTGGCCCCCAAGAATTAACTCCACTGGTGGCCCCAAGAATATCCAGGGGGCCCCAAGAATTAACTCCACTGGTGGCCCCCAAGAATTAACTCCACTGGTGGGCCCAAATAATCAACTTCACTGGTGGGCATCAAGAATCAACCCCACTGGTGGCCCCAAGAATCATCTCCACTGGTGGCCCCAAGAATCAACTCCACTGGTGGCCCCAAGAATCACCTCCACTGGTGGAGCTCAGAATTAAATTCCATTGGTGGGCCTTAGTCCCCCCAGTTCGACACTTCCTTTACCCTCTGAGCCCATAACAGTTGTTTTGGGGGTTATGGCTATAGTTGCGCCCCTGGTTCGAGTTCCATTCTCCCTGTTGAGGGAAAGGGCAATGCTGCTGGATTGATGAGGTGACCAATCATGGTTTTAGGTCATCAAAGTGTTTAAAGAAATAGGACTAAGCTACAAATCCAGAAAGAGCCCCGCGCCCTCCCTGTATAAACCTGGTCCTTTGCTCCCTCTTTCACAATAATACCTATAAATATTGGCCATCAATAACAGATCATGTTCAGCGCTCGGGTAAATATGGTGGTGCCCATAGAAAGGTTATTGCAATCTCGTACATGCATTAGAGGAAATCCACGCCCGTCAGAGGTCGCTGCAGAGATCATGTATCAAAGTCTTTTTATTTCCAAATTATTTGATACAAAGAGAAAACTTTGTTCCAAATAAATCCTGCATTGTTGTATGAAATCATATAGCGGTATTGTGACTACTGTGTCATTTAGGCTCATTAAAAAACCTTTATCATATAGGTCCTGATAGTAGGAAACTGTAGTTGGTTAAATGGGTTCTCTCACCATGCTGTTTCCTACAGCCACAACCCACTTCAGACTCACAATTCCTGGTCAGGCTGTGGGGGGGTTCTATAGCAGTGATTGGCATATCAGCCCTGCTATTCCTAGTTGATCCTGTTAAATGGACACAAGTGCAAGAGCTTTATTTATCTGTAGTGCACAATGCTACAGAGCTCTATAGGATCAAAGTTTGTCATTAACTTAGGTAAACAAGCTCCTGTGCTGGAGATAAGATTCACCGTGTTTGGACTGCAGCTTGGAGCAATCAGATAAGAAAGAGACAGCAGGAAGAGGTGGTAAGTAACCAAGAGAAACTTGTGTACACTAGAGGTGCATAAAATCTCTATCTCCTGTACAGAGCAAAATCAGAACAGCAATGTATTTGGTAATAGTCTTCATTTACCTTTCCCTGCATGTTAAAAGTGAATCCATGTAGTGGGAAAACCCCTTTAAGGTAAGTAGGAAGGTGAAAACCATGAGAAGAAATAAATAATGGACATTGGTGGCAGTGGACCAAAAAACTGCAAGACATAAGGTGAGAGAGATGGAAATGGCACAGCCAGCAGGAATCGGCATTGGTGGAACAGTGGATGGGAAGGTCTATTGGAAGTGACTGTGGCAGCCGGTATCAAATTATTGGGAAATAAAAGAGACCTCGATTTATGATCTATGCAGCTTTCAAGTGCCCTGGATGTTTATTCTAATTAATATAGATAATGGACGATCATTCAAGTAGTAAAACATATATCACAAGCAAGAGACACCGACCAACAACAATGTCTATGGGAATAACATATAGCATTTTTATTGATACATACAACCTAAAATACATTAAAGAACCAAAATACTGGAAAAAAGACAAAATATTTGCCTGCATAACACCCATAACCTATAGATGTTAAGCTAAAATATCTATGTACATGATCTGTACATAACTGAAATCAGTGTTACTGACCTATGTCCCTAGCTGCAATTCATAACCAAAGGCCAAATATGTAGTGATCCAATGTGTATATCAGGAAGCAAAGCTGTATAAATGCATCACAGGAAAGCTTTCCCTTCTGAGAGGGCAGGCGAAAAGTGCCTCAGGTACTGTATGCTCCCCCTATACCTCCTTGGAGTCGGTGGGTGCTCAGGTCCTGTATATCTTGTTTTCCACATAATCTTGTGATGTATTCCTGCAGCTTTGCTACTTCTTGGACTTGCTGCATTCTTAGGTCTTGTATACAGTATGTTTTATGTTATGAAATCATGTAATGTATTTATGCAGTTTTGCTCCCTGATATACACATTGCATCACTACATATTGGCATGACCTATGGTTACTCCACCACAAGGCATCTGTAGGTTCTAGAAGGTCAGATAGTATCCGTGGTCCTAGTAATCTTTATGGTGGTGATCCCCTATTATACGATATTAATGGGTTTCAGATCATTGTATGTTGGGACCATAACTCTATGAGAAAATGGGAATTGCTTCCAAGGAGCCAGATTGTTAACAAAATAATGCAACATGAAGAAAGAAGAAAAATAGGAAGATACTGATCCAGATGAAGCTCGTCCTCCCATATAACATCAGAGAGAGCTGCTGGGAGCTGGAAATCACTTTCTACGATGAGGGCATGAGTTACTTTGGGGCATTCACTTTATAGACAGTGGAGCAGAAAAAGATAATGGGGCCTTCACCTGGTGTCTAAAGGGGCTACTCATCCTGACACATGTAAGAGCAGTACAGGACATGTAGTACCGCACTGTACTGTAGAGAAGCGCTATAGACCACCAATCACTGCATGTACCTCACTAATACATTTAAGAGCAGTACAGGACATGTAGTACCGCATTGTACTGTAGAGAGACACTATAGACCACCAATCACTGCATGCACCTCACTAATACATATAAGAGCAGTACAGGACATGTAGTACCGCACTGTACTGTAGAGAGGTGTTATAGACCACCAACCACTGCATGCTCCTCACTAATACATTTAAGAGCAGTACAGGACATGTAGTACCGCACTGTACTGTAGAGAGGCGCTATAGACCACCAATCACTGCATGCACCTCACTAATACATGTAAGAGCAGTACAGGACATGTAGTACCGCACTGTACTGTAGAGAGGGGCTATAGACCACCAATCACTGCATGTACCTCACTAATACATGTAAGAGCAGTACAGGACATGTAGTACCGCACTGTACTGTAGAGAGGTGCTATAGACCACCAATCACTGCATGCACCTCACTTATACATGTAAGAGCAGTACAGGACATGTAGTACCGCACTGTACTGTAGAGAGGAACTATAAACTGCCAATCACTGCATGCACCTCACTAATACATGTAAGAGCAGTACAGGACATGTAGTACTGCACTGTACTGTAGGGAGGCGCTATAGACCACCAATCACTGCATGCACCTCACTAATACATGTAAGAGCAGTACAGGACATGTAGTACCGCACTGTACTGTAGAGAGGAGCTATAGACCGCCAATCACTGCATGCACCTCACTAAAACATGTAAGAGCAGTACAGGGCATATAGTACTACACTGTAGAGAGGTGCTATAGACCACCAATCACTGCATGCACCTCACTAATACATGTAAGAGCAGTACAGGCTTTTAATGATGAACGTAGCCAGCTCATTCCACCATGCTTGGTGCTCGGATGCCTGCATAAGCTAGCAGGTATATGTAGACAATAGTAGAGACGAAAGTCCAGCACGACCCATTTGGTTATTTGAAAACATGCAAAACTTTTATTTGTGACACTATAAATTTTAAAAACACAAAAATAGGAAAAAGGCACCTTGTCAGCGGATAGGAGTAGTACCCAGAATGACACCGGAACTGGTACGCTGACGCGTTTCGGGCTAAAGGTATCGTGCCCTTAATCATAGCGATAGTTTGTGCCAATTGTTGAACTTGTTATATACTCATGTATATCTTACTATCCTACCCAATTAGACTTTAATTGAAAAGAATCGGAACATGTTAATGCCCCGCGCTTACCTGAGTTCCTGTATCCATGGAATACCGACAACAGTGGCGTCCCGGAACTTACATCGCATAGTTCCGTTCATGCGCATCATTGCCCAGTGAGCTACTACTGGCAAATGAACTATAGCGCCTGCGCACTGGCTTTAACACATCCCGATTCACGGATATTGCATTGTACACGACAAATATTTATGACTATAAAAACAACTGACTGCCAAACATTAGAGATTACATAGACATAATGTATAAAGCTTATTTCTTTATCAATAGTAGCACATCTGTTCATGTTTGATGTTTAACCCATATGGGGCTGCCGTATTGAGCGTAATGATCCAATATGCTTCTCTGTTTCGAAACTGCCGCACCAAATCCCCTACTCTAATGTAATTGTACTCTTTTTCAATTATTCTGTCTTTTATAGTGCTACAAATTGAGTTATTCTAACGGATAAAATGTTGCGACTGTCCTGATTTATTTCTATTTGCTTTTGAAGAAACATCATTAAGGTGTTCTAGGAATCTTGTTTTGAATTTCCTAATCGTGCTTCCTATGTACTGAATATTGCATTCTGTGCACCAAGCTTGGTATATGACATATTGTGAACTGCAATTAATAAATTGTTTTATAGGGAATCTTAGTTGTCCTGTACTATCCTGAAATTCTTTTGCAGGGCTAGCATACGTGCATGTCCGACATTGTCTAAGACCGCACTTGAAGAAACCCTTGCAGCTTAACCACGTAGTTTTTGACTTTGGGGGTCTGTAACAATTTGAGGTTAGTAAACTGCCTGTAGTTTGTGCTCTGCGCGATACTATTTGATAGCCTTCCTTTAATATTAGATCTAGCGTAGAGTCCTCACATAGAATGGGGAGATATTTAGTTACAACATTTTTGATTTCTTTAAATTGTATTGTATGATCTAGTACAAGTGTCGGTACCGTTTTGCATTTTCTTTGCAGCTTGTTATTACTGATCTTTTGTTTTGTTAGTAACTGCCCTCTATCTTTGCTATGTGCTTTTTGAACCGCCAGGTTCAATAATTGTTTTGGATACCCCCGCTCCTGCAATCTTTTGCAAGTTAGTTCTGCTTCAGAGGAAAAATCTTTTTGACCACTGCAGTTTCTTCTGATTCTCGTCAATTCTCCTATCGGAATTGATTTTTTAGTTGCTTTTGTATGAAAGCTTTTGAAGTGCAGTATGGTATTTCCTGCACTCTCTTTACGGTAAGTTTTCGTTGAAACATTCTCATTAGGACACCCTGTCAATGTCAAATCTAAGAAATTGATAGTGTGCTACTACTCCTATCCGCTGACAAGGTGCCTTTTTCCTATTTTTGTGTTTTTAAATTTATAGTGTCACAAATAAAAGTTTTGCATGTTTTCTAATAACCAAATGGGTCGTGCTGGACTTTAGTTTCTACTAAGAGCAGTACAGGACATGTAGCACCGCACTGTACTGTAGAGAGGCGCTATAGGCCTCCAATCACTGCATGCACCTCACTAATACATGTAAGAGCAGTACAGGACATGTAGTACCACACTGTACTGTAGAGGCGCTATAGACCGCCAATCACTGCATGCACCTCACTAATACATGTAAGAGCAGTACAGGACATGTAGTACCGCACTGTACTGTAGAGAGGCGCTATAGGCCACCAATCACTGCCTGCACCTCACTAATCACAGTTAAACAAACTATACACTATACACCCTGTAAAACATCACTTTTATTAAATCGTTTAAAAATATTAACCAAAAATAATTCCTATTATACAAAAGGTATACCGATAAAGTAAGAGTGTCTGTATCATATTACTGACCACCTCCCGGTAGTCACATCCAAAAAGATCCTCAGGTGGATGGATGAGCAACCAACTCTCCACGGCTATAAATAATAGGATATAGACTGATAAACTATCCCTATAAACTCTTAGCCCTAGAGAACTTACCCTTAACAGAGTAACCGCCCACAATTATACCCCTAAACAAACTCCTCACTTAACCCTTGGAGCTCCAAATTTGGGAGTGAATGAGTTTAAAATAAAATGTCAGAAAGTAAACCTAGACGTGTTTCTCTAAAGACCATAAAGTCTTTTCTTCAGTAGGTATTATTTCGCCTGGTTTGGGTTGGGGTAACAAAAAATTTCAGATAGCAATCAGCAGGAGCTAACCAGACATAGTGTTGTCCATACTATCAGTGTGCCAAATAAGTAAAACTGAACACTGACCATTTATAGATTAGTGCCCAAGTGGATAACCAATCAAAAGTCACCCCTCCCATGCAACAATAATCAAATAAAGATGTGTAGTAGGGAAAAGCACTCCGTTGATGAAAATAGCAGAAGAGGTGCACGTCAAAGATAAATATCCCAGAAATTGCAAAAATTGACTGCACACTGCGATAGTTGCAAAAATATTGTGAATAATTTTTATTAACACAATCACTACAGGCTCCAGTGAAGACAGATATGAGTGACTATACAATTGTGACTATTGTGACTGACGTTTCGGTCATCCGACCTTTTTCAAAGAGTCACAACAGGAAAGAAGCCCGAGAGCATGAAATAAGGGCCGTAGCCCAGTAATTGTAGGAGCTGGCTAAAATTACTCACAATATTTTTGCAACAATATAATCGCAGTGTGCAGTAAATTTTTGCAATTTCTACAATAATCAAATAGACATCCCAAACAACCTGTATTCCCATATTCAACAAATATATAACTCCATAAGGTCTTACAGCTGCCGCATAGAGAGACCTCGATATTCTCTCGGCGTCTCCAAAATCAATCTGCGCATGTCTAAGAACACCGCGCAGACGCCGTGTATCGAAACCACGATGTCCTTACGCCGTCTCAAACAACCTACTGCGCATGTCAAGAAAAGAAAGCTAACGCAGGCACCTTCCAGCATAACATCTAGAATATCACGGCGACAAGAAATCAATCTGCGCATGTCAAAGATCTGAAGCGCAGCCACGATATAGTGCCCATAGTTACCTCAGCATCAAAACTTAATGATTGTGATACAAGTCACCACAGATGATGCAGGTAAAAGTAGCCTATTATACATTAGTTCTATATCTAAATTCGATAAGGATAAATACTCCTTTCTTATATCAATTAATCGAACAAGACCAATACATCAATAACGGCACTCAAGACTATAAACACAAGTCAATCAGACCCACAGAGAAAATAAATAAAGATCTTGATACGATGAAGGTATTAATGTGTGCTAATGTATTGATCAAAACCAATGAGCTAATGCAGCGGGACCTTAAATGTACAGTCCCTAATGGGACGAGATAAGAGCATAAAAATAAATAAACAAACAATCAAGCATGCTTAAGGATATTATAATAAATTAGGTGTATTAAACACAACAAATCAGAAAGATTGAACTGGCCTGAAAGATGCAGACTATCCCTCTAAAAAAACAGGAATAATTATTATTCTCATTCAAACCCTTTGGGTTAACACTATCCAGACGGAAAATCCAAAAACATTCTTTGCGGAGGATCAATTGATCCCAATTGCCTCCTCTCATTGGTTTCCTCACCACATCAGCTTTAAATGCATGTGTTTTGCTATTGGGGTATCAGCTCCCCGTCTGATATCCCCAATGTGGTCCCCTAGTCTATGTCGCAACTCTCTTTTGGTTTTTCCCACATAACCTAGAGGGCAAGGGTAACTTGCCAAATAAATTACGCCTTCCATTGTACAATTAATGAAATTCCTGATTGCAAATTTTTCTTTTGTCGACACACTTTCAACATTTGAACACATATTTACAAAAATTGCATCTACCACACTGAAAACAACCCATGGGTTGCCTACTGAGCCAATTCTCACTTCTTAATTGTACAAAATGACTCTTCACAACATGATCACATATGATACAACCCTTGTGATATGTGATCAATGGTTTTTCTGATAGAATATTTTTCAAAGTTCCGTCCTGTAGTAATATCTTCCAATATTTTTCTATAATCATTCTCACTTCTTGGGATCCAGTATCAAAGTCACCAATAATCCTCAGATCACATCTATCTTTAGGTTGTTCCCTCCCTTTCGGTGTCAACAGTGAATCTCTATCCTTCAACAATGCCCCCTGATATGCTTCTTTTAACACTCGATCGGGATAACCCCTCCTTTGGAACCTTCCTTTGAGTTCTTTGGCCTGTGTTTTAAATGAATTAATGTTCGAACAATTCCTCCTGAGGCGGAGATACCGACCCCTGGGAATTCCTCTCCGCAGGGGTTCAGGATGGCAACTATCCCACCTCAGGAGGCTATTTGTTGCTGTGGACTTCCGAAAAAACTTTGGTATTGAGAGTGTGATTTACATTTTTGGAGATCATAATGTCAAAGAAGGGTAATGTAAACTCATTGCTTTCACATGTAAACCTCAAACCTATAGTGTTTATATTCAAAATTTCCACAAATTCCTTGAATTCATTAGGACTCCCTTTCCACAGAACAAAAATATCGTTAATGAAGCTGGACCAAAGTAAGATCTTTGATGTAAATTCCTCAGATATTTCAAAGAAGTCGATGGTCCTCTCCCACCAGCCCAGGAACACATTAGCATATGTGGGAGCACACCGGCTCCCCATTGTTGTGCCCCTGAGCTGGTGGTAGATCTTGCCATCAAACATGAAATAGTCCCTTTGTAATATAAAGTAATTCCAAAACAAAATTTGTTTTTGAGGTATCGATGAATATAAAGCCTCAACGTATATGCTCCCTAAGATGACATCTTCTATGTAGAGCCCCTCAATTTTCAAGAGTAGGTCAATAGTGTCTCTTACATAGGATGGTAAAGTAACTACAAAGTCTCTCAAAATTTGATCAATATAAATCCCAGCCCTTTGGGTGAGATTCCCGATCCCAGACACTATGGGCCTGCCTTTAAGGGGTATCAATCCCTTATGAGTCTTGGGTAGCCCATAGAACGTAGATATTCAAGGGAACTCAGGTACGATAAATTCCATTTCTTTTTTGTTGATAATATGGTTAGATAGAGCTCTCTCTACAATCTCCAAAAGTTCTTCTTTATATCAAGAAGTAGGATCTTCCTTCATTATCTCATAACAACTTTTATCTCTCAAGATTTTTAAACATCTCCTTATAAGCGTCAACCTCAATTATCACAATATTTCCCCCCTTTGTCGGCGGGTTTCACTACAATCTGCTGATTCTTTTCTAATGATTTAAGAGCCTTCCTTTCGTTCTTAGAGATATTTTCCTTACTTGTTCTCTGAGGACAGACTGTTCTCAATTCATTAACAACAACATCCAAAAAGGTAACTATGCATGAGTAGAGTCTAGGAGGTGGATTTTTCTTACTCTTTAGTCTCAAATTGGTAAAGGGAACTTCACCCACAACATTATCCTCTTCATCAACAAAATCCTGTAAAATCCTCACTCCTGCAAGATCTGTCATTTCAATCCCATATTGTTTACATTCAGTAAGATCAGATTCATAGAAAAATGTTTCCCGTTTTAATTTCCTCACAAAGACATTTATGTCCTTAACCCAGTGAAAGCTGTTATAGTAATTATTAGGCACAAATGATAGACCTCCCTAATCAATGTAAGAGCAGTACAGGACATGTAGTACCCACTGTACTGTAGAGAGGAACTATAGAGCGTCAATCACTGCATGCACCTCACTAATCAATATAAGAGCAGTACAGGACATGTAGTACTGCACTGTACTGTAGAGAGGCGCCATAGACCACCAATCTCTGCATGCATTTCACTAATCAAAGTAAGAGCAGTACAGGACATGTACAGTTGAAACCAGAAGTTTCCATACACTATATAAAAGCCCCATCTGCAGGTTTTTCTCACTATCTGACCAGAAATCAGAATAAACCTTCCC
The DNA here is from genome assembly GCA_025379985.1 of Phyllomedusa bahiana. Classification (NCBI taxonomy): domain Eukaryota; kingdom Metazoa; phylum Chordata; class Amphibia; order Anura; family Hylidae; genus Phyllomedusa; species Phyllomedusa bahiana. The sequence goes on from JAODAL010023251.1 coordinate 41,701, forward strand.
CGTTTTAGGTCAATTAGGAACCAAAATTATTTATATTTGCCAAATGCCAGAATAATGAGAGAGAATTTTTAAGACATTTTTATTACTTTCTGCAAAGTCAAAATTTTCCATACATTTCATTAGTATTTGGTGGCGTTTCCCTTAAACTGTAGGACTTGGGCCAAATGTTTTGGATCCTTCCACAAGCTTCTCACAATAGTCGGTAGGAATTTTGGCCCCTTCCTCCTGACAGAACTGGTGTAACTAGGCCATGTTTGGGGGTCGTCTTGCTCGCACCGGCCTTTTCATCTTTACTCATACAATTTCAATAGGAATGAGATCAGGGCTTTGTGATGGCCACTCCAAAACTTTGACTTGGTTCACCTTAAGCCACTTTGTAACCAGTTTGTCAGTATGCTTTGGAAGACCCAATTCCACCCATTTCCACTCAAGCTGTAACTTCCTGGCTGATGTCTTGAGATGTAGCTTCAGTATTGCCACATAATCTTCTTTCCTCATGAAATATGTTCGCGTGGTGACTATATGTCAGGAACGGCACAGCATGCGCATTTAGTCGATGCTAGAAATGGCGCCTGTTCATGAATGCACTTGACTCATCTCTGACAGAACAAACTGCAAACTGCTAGATTTGAGCATTATGGATGACACGTATAAGGGACTACGCCATTTTTTCCGTATTTGAACCAAAAAATATATGAACACGCATCCAAATTTTTGCGCCTAAGTCCCTTTTAAGGGCGCCAAAGATATTTTTTAAAATGCCCCAAAAATTTTGGGAGTGTTCGGGGGGGCGTCGCACAAAATTCTTGGGTTTAAAACACATTTAAATAGGACGCCAAACCTAGGTGCAGAACAGTTGGAACACGAGACCAGGGTAAAGGTGGTGCCTGGGCCAACTTGGGGGTATTGGCTCAACACGCCCTGTTGAAAACCCTGCAGAAGAACAGACCAGGGTAAAGGTGGTCCCCTGACCCAAATTTTTGGTATTGGCTCAAATGCCCTGTATGTATGACCGCAAAGAACAGCCAGCCCGGGGGAAAAGGGGTGCCTGAGCCAGACTTTTGTTTTGGCTCTAAAATGCCCTGTATGTAGACCTCAAAAAACAACCGGGGTAAAGGTGTGCCTGAGCCAACTTGTGGTTTTTTGGCCCTACACTGCCCTGTAAAAAAACCCCTGCAAAGAACAGCCAAACCAGGTAAAGGTGGTCAGACCAGACTTGTTTATTGGGCTCTAAATCCCCTTTATGTAAGACCAAAAGAAGAACACCAGACCAGAAAAGATCAGGGCGTAATTTACCGGGTAGCAGGGGACAGTTCTACGGGGCCCCTGCGTTTAGGGGGGCCCCGGGGAAGCTGCAAAACTGCGCCCTACCCCGGTAATCCCCGCCCCCGTCTCGTCGACAGTGATTTTAACAGTTCACTGCGGTGGGCGGGGAGCTGAGGGGCCCGGGCCATACCCCCGAACGCCCGGGGCCCTCTGGCCCAGCTTCAGAACAGCGCTACCCGGAGGTAGCGAAGGGAGCCCCGAACGCTCCGATCCTTTTCCCCCCCGGGCCCTCTGTGGTCACATTGGGCGCCCGCGGTGACTCACATCACCGCCCGCCCCCTGAGCGCAAGGCGCAGGAAAGCAGCAGACCGGGCGAGGGGCGCTCGGGGGAGCGGACCGAGGTAAGTAAGGGATTTCTTATTTTACCTGCCCCCCCCTCCTCCCTATACAGCCCCCTATATGCCTGCCTGCCTGCCTATACAGCCCCCTATATGCCTGCCGTATACACCCCCTATACCTGCTATACCCCCCCCTAAGTATGCTCCTATACCCCCCAATCCCCCCGCCTATACAGCCCCCTATATGCCTGCCTGCCGATACAGCCCCCAAAATGCCTGCCGAATACCCCCAATCCCGCCTAAACCCCCCCACATCCTCCTGTATCCCCCCACAAGCCCCGTCTACTTATGGGGGGCCCTTTTTCCACCTAAACCCACCTAAGGCCCCTATGTCCACCAAACCCCTGCAAACCTTATGGCTCCCAAAAGCACCTAAACCCTGCCTGCAAAGGGCCTCTATTGGCCCTAAACATTGCCATTTGGGGCCCCCATATCCTTCTAAACCCGCCTGCCTAAATGGCCCCCCTTTCCCCGGGGGGGGCAGGTGCTAAAAATCAGGATTCAAGAATTTGTGTCTAAATCCAGGACAGTGGGGGGAAAAAGTCATCATGAGGGCGGACAACCGGATGCAGAACAAAAAAAGAAAGAAACGACTGGTCAAGAAACGTCACCTTTATCACAAGATTAACGCACGTAACCACTTAAAATTCTGCAGACCCTGTGTACATTTGGGTCACCACAAGGGGCCCACTGTAGGGAGGAAAACAGTCTGCAGAGCTGTTACACGGGTGTCTACCACTAAATTCACGTATTGAGTAATAACATCGCAGACCTGTGAACACTGGTAATCCCACTAAGGTCACGTATGGGGGGTAATAACAGTCTCAGACCCGGACACTTATATACCACTATAGGTCATTTGATGGAGTAATATGCATCTGCAGAGCCTGTTACACGGGTTCCCACTATTTTCCACGTAGGGGTAAATACATCGCAAGCCTGTTTACACGGGTTCTACCACTAAAATTAAACTGTATGGTGGTTATATACATCGCAAGCCTTTTTACACTGTGCTACCATTATATGGTCACTGAATGGGGGTTAATCAGTCGAGACCCCTTTTTACCTGGTAATACCACTAAGGGTCACTAAATTATTATAAAATTATTATTATTAAACAGTAGGGTTTTTGGGGTACTGCAAAATAGTTAGGGTATTACATCACATTTGGGGGTAATTTGTGGTCATGTTCTGGGGGTATAATCAGGTCCTTATGTAATACGTTTTGGGTAATTGGTCTTAGTATAGTGGGATTTGTTTGGCACATATGAAGGAATGATGGTAGGAAAATTGCCCCTTGTTTTATCTCCAAAAAAACTAACGCAGTCCGTACATGGTCGGGTCAGGAGGTGGGCGAGGGGGTGGGGGGGCCCCACCAAAAATTTGTTTTGGGCCCTGGCTTCTCTATTCCCGCCCCTGATAAAGGGGTCCGAGCCAGACTTGTGGTTTTTGGCTCTCACTCCCTGTATGAAAGCCTGCAAACAACACCCCAAACCAGGGGAAAGGGGGTGCCTACCAGATTTGAGGTTTTGGCTCTACACGCCCGTATGATGACCTGCAAAAACACCCAACCCAGGGAAAGGTGGGCCTGAGCCAGACTTGTGGATTGGCCTATACGCCCCAATATTATACCTGCAGAAGAATAGCTAACCAGAAAAGGTGGTGCCTGAGCCAGACTTATTTTTATTATTATTTTTAATTAAAATTTTAAAGCCCCTTTGATTCCAGGGGGGGGTACATTCGAGGGGGTTACATACATTACAAAGTCCCAAAAACGATACAGGATAAGGGAAAATAATTTTTGGGCACGACAGAGGGAGAGAAAAACCCTACCCGCGGGGGCTTACAATCAAAAGGGAGGGGGAAAGAGACGGGAGGGGGGGGCAGACAACTGTGGAGGAAAATACAAATTTAGTGAAGGTTTAAAAAGGGAAGCCTAAGAAATGGGTTTTTAGGTTGCTTTTGAAGCTGGTGAAAGTGGGGGAGAGTCGAAAGTGTTGGGGGAGTATTCCAGATGTGGGGGGAAGCACGGGGGAAGTCTTGGAGACGGTTTTGTGTGAGGAGCTAAAGGGGAGAGCAAGGAGAAGGTCCTGTAGGGGCGGGGAGTGCGTGGGGGGGGGGAAATTTGGAAAATTTGGGCAGAGATGTAGAGGGGGGAGGGGCATGGAGAGCCCTTTAGGTCAGGTTATACTTGAAAAGAATTCGCTGGGCCAAAGGAAGCCGTGAAAGGTTGGCAGAGGGGGGAAGGGAAGGGGTAGCGAGAGAGAGGTGGATAAACGGGCAGCAGAGTTGAGGGTGGATTGGAGGGAGCGAGGGGTTTGCGGGAGGCCACAGAAAGATGTTGCAGTATCCCCGGCGGGAGATGACAAGGGCATACCCGCATTTTTGTAGTGTCTACCGGGAATGGGCATCGAGAGATTTTTTCAGGTGAGGCGGCAGGGAGGGTGAGGGTTTTGATTGGGTTTTAAGATAAAGCAGAGTCTAGGATTACCCCAAGACACGGACTTGTGGGGCCGTTGAAAGTGTAGAGCCGTTGACTGAATAGAGAGATCAGGGCAGGGTAGAGTTGGACGGTGGAAAGATGATGAGTTCTGTTTTCTCCACATTAATTTTAGGAGACGTGATGAGAAGAAGGAGGAAATGGGGGACAGACAGTCAGGGATCCGGGAGAGTAGAGAAGGGTGACATCTGGCCAGAGATGTAGAGTTGGGTATCATCAGCATACAGGTGGTAATGAAACCCATGTGAGGCTATGACTGACCGGGGCCAAAGGGGTGTAGATAAGAAGGGGTAGTGGACCCAACTGACCCTTGGGGGACACCAACAGAGAGTGGCCGGGGGAAAGGAGGTGGAGCAAGAATGAGAGACCCCTAAAAGTCCGATCAGTGAGGTACGAGGAGCTCCAGGAAAGAGCCAAGTCCGTGATGCCGAGGGAGGAGAGGATTTGTAGCAGGAGGGAATCTCTACACTGCCCTATATGTATGACCTGCAGAAAAACAGCCAGACCAGGTAAAGGTGGTGCCTGAGCCAGACTTGTGGAAATTGGCTCTAAAACTGCCCTATATGTATGACCCGGGCAAAGAATAGCTAGACCGGGGAAAAAAGGGTGGTGCCTGAGCCAGACTTGTGGTATTGGGCTCTACACTGCCCTGTATGTATGACCTGCAGAAGAACAGCCAAAACCAGGGAAAAGGTGGTGCTGAGCCAGACTTGTGGTATTGCTCTACACTCCCCCTGTATGTATGACCTGCAGAAGAACAGCCAGATCAGGGTAAAGGTGGTGCCTGAGCCAGATTTGTGGTATTGGCTCTACACTGCCCCTGTATTTTATGACCTGCAGAAGAACAGCCAGACCAGGGTAAAGGTGGTCCTGAGCCAGACTTGTGGTATTGGCTCTACACTGCCCTGTATGTATGACCTGCAGAGGAACAGACCAGGGTAATGATGGTTCATGAGACAGACTTGTGGTTTTGGCTATACACTGCCCTGTATGTAGACCTGCAGAAGAACAACCAGAAAAGGGTAAAGGTGGTGCCTACCAGACTTGTGGTATTGGCTCTACACTGCCCTGTATGTATGACCTGCAAGAACAGCCAACCAGGGTAAAGGTGGTGCGTGAGCCAGACTTGTGGTATTGGCTCTAAAAGCCCCTGTATGTAATGACCTGCAGAAGAACAGACCAGGGTAAAGGTGGTGCCTGAGCCAGACTTGTGGTATTGGCTCTACACTGCCCTGTATGTGCGACCTGCAGAAGAACAGCTTCATACATTCTGACACAGTCTACACTGTCTTAAAGCGATTTAGAACTGGCCTGTCGGTGCCAGGATTCCTACATGTTGCCCAAAATGCTCTGAAACTGCAGCATCTTACAGAATAAGGGGCACGCCACTGGAAACAGCATGTCTGTCACTAGCTTGAGCTGTCTTCAGCAAGAGGGGCATAACCTATGTGATAGGTTTCCTTTAAGGCAAGCTCTGCAGAGTAAAGGTGAGGTGCTACCTCTTTTGGATCTATTAATACATAGTTTTTTTTTCCGACTGCATCACTGGTTATTACCTGCTTATCTCCACAATGATAGATCACTAGCACTGTGACGTTCAATATTTAGCACCTGGAGACACATTCATCAACAGTGAGTACCCTAAGGAAATGCTTCTAATGCAGTTTAGACATTGCGGGCGAACACAGACAGGAAGTCTTTTGAAAGGATAGAGTGTATATTGTGCAGCCCAGACTGCTTTGAACCTACATTGAAATGGCATTTTTTTTACCAGTTTTTGGCCAGTTTTTGGTGAAATAGTACCTTGTATTTTGTGCAGCCATTTTTGTTCAAAGACCCACCTTTGTTACTTATATTGGGATACAGAACTTTTCAAGTAACTGCAGGTGTTTTTCATAGGTGCAAAAACCACCTTTTATTATCCGTACACGATTTAATTAGGTTTTTTTTCACTTTTGTGCATCCCAGTTTTGTTCAAAGACCCACCTTATACTTACAATAGGATACAGAACTTTTCTAGTCACTGCAGGTGTATTTCATAGTTGCAAAAACCTCCTTTTATTATCCGTACAAAAATTTAATTAGGTTTTTTCACTTTGGCCCGCAGGCCATTTTTTGTTCAAAGACCACCTTGTACTTATATTACGATACAGAAATTTGCTAGTAATTGCAGGTGTATTTCATAGGTACAAAAAACCCCCTTTTTTGTTATCCGTACACAATTTAATTAGGTGTTTTTTCCACTTTGCCGCTGCCCAGTTTTTTTTTCAAAGACCCCCTTGTACTTATATTAGTATACATAAATTTGCTTGTAATTGCTGTTTTATTTCATTGGTGCAAAAACCTCCTTTTCTTATCCTTATAACATTTAAATAGATGTATTGCAATTTGGTTCGCCCCATTTTTTTTTCAAATAGCCACCTTGTACTTAAATTTGGGATACAGAAATTTCGTAGTTACTGTTGGTGTATTTCTTTGGGTTGCAAAAACCGCCGTTTGTTATCCGTATAACTTTTAAATAGCTGTATTGCAAATAGCCACGTTGTATGACAATTCTGATAGAAAAAAATTCTAGCAACTGTTCTCGTTTGTCATTGCTGCAAAAAATGCAATTTCTCATCCTGTAACTTCTGAATAGTTTTATTGCGCTCAGTGAATCTCAGTTTGGGGGCAGATAGTGAAACTTGTATGATATTTTGTAGAAAATATCAATTCCTAGTCCTACTGGGCAGTGTAAATCCCTGGGACTGAAGGAAAACACTGTTTGATTTTTGTCTTACGGTTCTTCCACCAGACCGCATTTCACAGGTATTCGCTAGAAACATTTCAGTTTCTAATCCTAGTTGGCTGTAGGAAATTAGAAGGATTTAAGAATAGCTGTGACTGTCAAAAACTCTTCCATACCTTCTTAAATTTTTATCTTTCTGAACATGGAGCGAAATGCAGGTGGTAAGCGAGCAAAGAGGGGGGTAGGACTTGGAGGTAGAGGTACGAGAGAAGGTGCTCCTTCCAGTGCTGGCGACAACATGAAAGCCAGTGGATCGTCAGTTGCAGGACCATCAGGCCTGTCATTGCTGGGTCAGGGCCCTGTGAATCTCAGTAACGAACAGCGTTGCCAATCTGTTCTTCAGTGGTTGATGCAACCTGCATCCAGCAGACTTCCCCCCTCGTCCTCCCAGTCACGGCCACAAATGTCGTCATCAACATCGTCAGCATCCGTCCAACATGAAGTGAAGGCAGCTCAAATGTCAACTCGTGTACCCACCACTGTGGATAATCCATTTTCTGAAGACCTCTTTGATGACACAATGCGGGGTCAGAAGGCATTTCCAAAGATCAAGAGGCCAAAGAGGATGATTGTGTCTGCTCTGACGCCCAATCGCTGATGCCATCAGAGGAGGAGAAGAAAGCCGGTCAATCGGCAAAAATCCCGGGCAGTCGGCAACGCCTTGCAGTGCCTTTGGCTTGTAGCCCGCAGCTCCGGGGATGCAAAAAATGTCAGGATAACAAGTCACCTGTGTTGATGATGACGACATTGCGGTTTGCAACATGGTCTTTTCAGCATAATTTGCTTGCGAGCGTTTCCCATCACGGACGAGGAGGAAGACGATGGGGAAAGTGTCAGTACGGCCCCACCTCAAAAAGGGAGAGGCGGTTCACACAAGTCTGCTGAGATTATTCTGCCAGCCACGATCAGCGGAAACACCGCTCCTCCTTATCGCCGTCAAAAGGTCCAGGACCTCTCAAGCCGGGCCTTTTTCGAGCAAGCCTCTGATTCACCCACGTTTGTCATATGCCGCCTTTGCCGTAAATGCACCATTTAGAGGCAAGAATCTTAAGTGTTTAACCACCACCAACATGTCTAGTCACATGCAGCGAATGCATGAGTTGAAATGAAGGGAACACTTGGGCAAAAAAGGCCACGCCGATGCCGGGCTTCCAACCACTGTCACCCCCTCTGTCTCCGCCTCCTCCTCCTCCGCCACCACCAAGCGTTCCTCAGCTGCCTATGTCTCTCAGAGTCATGATCAGGGATCAGCCTCTGCTTCAGCCTCCACCGTCGCCCGAGTACCACCAGCACCACAAGAGACCCATCCTACCCCTTCTCCTTCCACCAGTTTGACGACCTGCATGCCGTACAGCGGCCAGTCTAGCAGCCAGCCTTCTGTCTACCAGGTTTGGGAGCAGAAGGAACATTCTAACCCAAACCATCCCAAAGCCAAAAGCCTGAATGTCGGGATTGCCAGGCTTTTGGCCTTGGAAATGTTGCCTTTCCGTCTGATGGACACAGATGGGTTCCGCCACGTCATGGGCCCTTGCCTGCCCCCAATACCAGATGCCGAGCAGGGATTTCTTTTTCCAGAAAAGCCATCCCTGCCCCGGCCAGCCACGTGTCATCTAAATTTCAAGCACGTTTTCTGCATCCCGTGTCCGGAAAAGTCCATCTGACCCCCCGACACATGGACTAGTAAGCACAGCCAAGGCCGCTATATCTCTGTGACAGCTCACTGGGTGAGCTGGGTGGATGTCTTTGGTGGTGACGGTGGCTCTCAGGCTCGGCGCACGCTCTTCAAAACCGCAGGGCTTGTGCAGGGTTCTTTCCCCCAAAGTCCTCTGGTGGCATCACGTGCCCAGAGAAACCAGGCCATGTTGAAATTAATCTGTCTTGGAGACCGTTAACACACAAGTCAGGAGCTGTGGACGGCTCTCCGCAACGAGACCGAGCGCTGGCTGGGGGACAAGAACCTTGTGCCAGGCACGGTGGTGTGCGATAACGTTGAAATTTTGCTGGCCGCCCTTAAGATCGGTAGGCTGGAGCACATCCCTTGCCTGGCACAAAGTCAAAGAAAACCTTGTCGTCCAGAAATTTCTAAAGCGCTACCCCCGGGGCTGGACTGCCTGCTGAGGAAGGCTCGAGGTCTGAGCTCGCACTTCCGCCCTTTTGCACCCTGCTTTCGTTCCCGCCTGGCTGCGTTGCAGCGTTCACTCAGCCTCCCGCAACGGTCTCATTGTTGACGTGACAAACACGTACGCAATACGAAGTGACACATGGCCTGGGCAAGCAGCGGGGCGGACCTCGGGTGTTGAGCCACCGAGAGTGGAGGCAGGTGAAAGAAACCCCTGCACCATCCTTGCCAGTTTTGAAGAAGCCACCAAAATGGGCAGTGCGGACGATGCCCTTGTCAGCATGAGTTTGTGGTGACTTAGTTCTGGAAAAGATCGTTGGACAACCCCTGAAACATCAGGTTCCACCCAGCGACGGAGGAGGAGACGGACACAGATGGGGCACAGAGCCTTTCTCTCCGTCGAATCCACAAGGCCCGACAGTTTCACAATTTTATCGGTTCTTCATTAGGTAGTGGTTTGGGGTCCCAGGGCTAGTGCAAGGCAGCGCCTCAGCTCTCAGGGTGCATCAACTGAGGCAAGTCAGGGCTGTGTTGAAGCCGTGTCGGAGGAAGCGGCGAGGAGGAGGAGGATGAGGTATTCCTGGACACTAACGTTACCGACGTCCCTGCCTTGGAAAGAGGTTGGCACGAATTTGAGTTCGAGGAGGAAGATGAGGAAGATCAGTTTGCTAGTGCCCCTCGACACAGAGGCTTGGGAAATCAAGGCTCCATCTCTCACATGAGTGCTTGGATGCCCCCATTTCCTCCCAAAATGATCCTCGCATTAAGGGCCATCAAACTGAACAACAGTTACGGGGTTTCCACCCTCCTCGATCCCCGTACAAAGCAAAACTCAGCACTTTCCCCTTTCCCCCCACCCAAATAGAGAGTAAAATGCAAAGGGAAATTTGGGGACCGTGCTGAATGATCAACTGGAGACATCTGTTGCATCTGCTTCACGTTCTTCAAATGTCACGGTGGAACAACGTCAGCAACGTGACAGCAGTAGAGCGCCAAGTAGGCGTAGCGGCAGCAGCAGGCAGTGTGGCAGAAGCCTAATGGGTGACCTCTGGCCATCTTTATTTACCACCTCACCAACGCATGTCATGCAGGGCACACATACAACACACAGAGACCGGCTTAAGATCATGGTGCACGGCTATCTGCGTCTCAAACCGATGTTTTTTGTATGTGTTCCGGACCCAATCGACTTCTGGGTATCCAAAATGGATGAATGGCCCGAGCTCGCTCGCCACGCCATAGAGGTGTTGTCCTGCCCATCAGCCAGTGTCATATCTGAGCGGACCTTCAGCACAGCTGGAGGAGTCGTTACAAACAAACGCATCCAGCTTTCCATCGATAATGTGGATCGTTTGACTTTCATCAAGAGGAATCAGGCATGGATCTCTGATGATGTTGTGGCCCCAATTGCCGAGGTCACCAATTAGTTGCCAGTCTACTTCACATTCCTCTTCAAAAAAGAAATGGTCCTCTTGAAAACTTTTTTTTAAAATTATATTTTCTTACTGCAATTTTTATTCTCAGTTCCCAAAAGAAAATGTTGCTGGTTTTGCGGTGAGGAGACTGTAAAAGACACCAAGGTTTCATGAAAAAAAACGTATTTCATTTACTTACTTTATCCTTAGAATTTTTCGCATTGTCAGTGGCTTTGGGGTCATGTTGCTGTGAGATACAGCTATAATCATGGTCTTTGGAACAGAAATGTGACTTCTAAGTGGCATTTCTACCTCACATTTTTAACAGTGGCTGAGAAAGTCATTTTTTAAATTTTTTGGGGTCATGTTCTGTGAGATACAGCTATAATCATGGTCCTTTGGAACAGAAATGTGGCTTCTAAGTGGGATTTTTTCCCCCACAATTTTTAACAGTGGCTGAGAAGTCATTTTTATAATTTTTTGGTCATGCTGCTTTGAAATGCAGCAATACTAAAAGGTCCTATTCTAAAAAATGTGTTTCTAACAGACATTTGTTCTTCACAATTGTCAAGAGTGGCTCAAGGGTGATGTTTCTGTTTAAAAACAGGAATAGGTAGGACACTGTTAATGGGCACATATTGCAAAATTTACTTGTTTTTGCAAGATCTATAAAAATAGCTAGCAATCCCTGTAGTGAGACAACCCATTTAATACAAAAAAAAAATGAGAAACAAAGACGTGGTGGGATTCCATCCTAAAAATGGTGGTTGAAAGACTCCTTTTTCCTGCACTTTATTAATCTGGGTGTCATGCAGGTTCGGGGCTCATGCTGTGGCCCAGGGCATGGATAATCAATATCGAGTTCAAGTAAAATGATGGTTCAAATCATACTGCTTTCTGGCACTTTTGAATTTGTGGGTCATGCAGATTTAAGGGTCATGCTGTAGTACAAGACAGGATAGTGAATGGTCTGTGACTTTTTTTCTTTGGCTTTTATAACCTAAGTGTGTTGCCTAAGATGTAGCATGTATCCATTTGACTGTTGTGGATGTTAATTCCAGCTTCTCCAGCCCTGTTTGGGTGTAAGAATGAAGGTGTTGTTGCTCTCCCATAGACTTTAATGGTCATCGGCGATAACCTATTATCGACTATCGGAAATCGTCTTGATAATTGCCGATATCAACTATCGAATCGATAACGATAGTTGACACAATCGCTCATCACTACTCCTGATAGGCTGCCAGTGCTGGTCGCTATAGCTACAGGCCTGTCCAATCTCTCATGATAGGCTGCCAGCACTGGTTGCTATAGCTACAGACCTGGCTTCTACTGCAGCCTAGTAGAAGCCAGTAAACACACCCCTGATTTCAAAGTGAAACCAAGAAAACAGGACTGTGGTGACATGAATCAATGTAGTGAGACAACCCCTTTAAGTCCTTTTCTCCATTCATCCAAGCAGAACACCTGCCCCAAAAAGGGCGGCCCCACCTGTCTCCCCTTAAAGGGGTTCTCTGGACTATCTTTTATTTCTTATAGTGCTAACAGCTTAATTATATTGAACTTTGTAATTGGTACTCATTAAAAATTATTTACCTGTTCTGCTTTGCAAAACCCGACAGAGAGCCCTTTACTCACCCACCACTACTTCCTGCATAATGTGTGACGTCAATTGATCACATGTTTTTTTCTTCTGCCTCAATGGATGTTTTGTCATCACTCATTGGGTGTGTTCTGAAGCCAGGCTCAGCTCAGAAACACTGTAGTGAGTGTGATCTGAGCAGAGAAAGAGCTGGCTGCCTCTAGTGACTCATCAGTCACTATGTAAACAGAAGTGCTGATAAGATTTTAATGTAATGTACAGAGCTGGAGGGGGGGTGTTATACACTAATGTTGACACATACAGTGACAACTGTGTGCAAATAGTGACTCATCACTGTTAGCTGCTAGAGTCTAGTTGCCTTCATTAATTTGCACTGTAATTACCTCTTCTGATAGAAGAAGAGGTCCTTTTAACTAAATTTGCTAAACAGACCTTTTCCCCTGGTCAGAAGACTTGCACTGTTTGATTGACTGAATGTGCATTAGGACTTCTGAGACTATCCAACAGCAGTCAGAAAAAGTCTGCCTACTGCCCTTTATATAGTAGTGGTGCCAGGGATAAGTATCATGATACACTGTCCTGACATCACTGGGTGCAGGGAGGATGCCACATCTCCTACAGCAGACACACAGCTTTCCCATGGTCAAAAACTGATTGCTGTGGGGGCTGTGACATCACTCACATTTCTTGGATGCTAGATAGGCTATCCAGCGTACAAGAAAGCTGGGAGATGCCACATTCCCCACAACAACTGGAGTTACAATGCTAGTGTGAGATCAGTGGCCCAAAGCCTTGTAACTCTTTGATAATACCAGTTACTTATTCAAATTATTAAAACCTGCCTCTCTGTACACTTTAAAGGGACTCTGCCATCAGAAAGGATGATTTATTTTTGTATTTTGGCAATTAAAAAATACATATAAAATATTGTCCTTCTCTAACTGTGATAAAACTTTTTAGTAAGGCAGGGCAGACTAGTCTCACTTTAGTTAAGCTGCTACTTGTCTCTATATAGTGTAATTAAAAATAAAAGGTAGTGACATAGTGATTGTTCTATTGTTCTCTCCACAGAATTAGATAAGAATATGATACAGCAGACACCGTAAATGAAAGGAAAATAGGGTGAACTTTTTCTGCGCTTTTTCTTCACAACTGTCAGGTAATGTCTAATAACACAGGACACGGTCTGAAAGAAGAACCATAAATCAATCTTCTCACTGCTGCTATCGGAACTCACAGAGAAGTCAGGGACAAGCCAGGAAGTATTGCCCAAAGAGGAACTTTTACAAATTATTAAAATTTTTGTGTTTTTCCAATCAGCCTGTGTCGGGGCTGACACAGTTTTTAAAATGTTCAGATTTTTGTTTTGCTTACATTATAAGTGAAAAAAAAAAAAAAAAAAATGTAAAACAGTTTCCCTTCGGGGTTTTAAAAAAAAAGTAAAAAAAAAAACACATAGAAAGTGTAAAAAATGAAAAAGAAAAGAATAAAAAAAAAAAAATTTAATAAAAAATAATTGTGTAAAATAAACACCAAAAAAAAACCCCTTCATATTAGGTATCCACACGCCCCGTTATACCCTTAGAATTAATTATAAAAGTTATTAATGTGAAATGTGAAGGGTGTAAAAAAAAAATAAAAAAAAAATAATAAAAAAAAATTTAAAAAAAAAAAATTCTGCAATTAAAAATTTTTTTAAACTATTCCTACAAAAAGTAAAATTTTAAAATAAAACGAAGCCCAAAAAAAATGCTCATTGAAAAAATAAAAAGGTTAAAACTTTTTGAAAGCAAGGAGGAAAAAACAAAAAAAAAAAAATTCGGGTCTTAAAATTCTGTTTTTTCGTGTTGCCTTAAGGGGGTTTAAAAAAACGTTACTTTTCCAATCCCGTGAATCTGCCCTCTGCCCCCTTTAATCCCCGTTTAATGCCCAAACCCTTTGGGTCAGGGGTGAACCAAATGAAATTTTATGTGGGCATCCCCTTGTTGTTGGCTGTGGGATCAGTGGACCCCAACATTTAACCTTTAATTTTGTTTTAGGGGTTTTTGCTTTGAGCCCCTTTTATGCCGTGTTGGTGTTTTTTCCCAAATGATTTCTACTGGTTTTTCCTTGGTCCCCATCACTGTAATGACTGTTTTCAGGATAAGTTTTCCCATTTTTACATTAAAAAAAAATATATATATTTTCCTGCGAATAAGAAACGGTAAAAAAAGAAAAACCCAAATTCAAACTTCGTGCAAAAAGGCACTTCCGAGATCTTCCCTCCAAAAACAACTGTGTATCTTTTTATAAATGAAAAATACCAGCTTCTCAGTCCATAGGTTAACAAGGTCTCAGAGTCTCTCCTACTAGCTGGGTAAATTTTTAACCCCTTTCCCAAAAGAGATGAAAGTGCAAAAAAAACAGAAACATTTTTATAATTAGTTAATTTACGTTTAAAGTTTACTATCGTATCGGGTCGATAAACCGGGGAATTATCAATAAGAATTTTCCCTTAAACCAAAAATAGATTTTCGCCGTTTAAACCCTTAAAGCTTGGGGGAGGGAACAACACCCTTTATTTTACACCCAACCCCGGTTAAAATCCATGAAAAAACCCCCCCCTCCCCAACCCCCAAAGGATTCCCCCCCAATCCCCTTTGGCCCCCCTTCAGGGGTTTAAAAACCCGGGCCCCCCCCCCCCAAAAAAGGGTCAGAACCCCCCCCACCCCCCCCTTCCCCTTTCCACCCCTGACCCCTTAAAAACCCGCATACCCCAAATTAAAAAATGCCAGAAGGGGGGTATGATTTGAACCATCATGGGTTTCTTGAAAATGGAAAATTGGGAAAATCCTGACCCGGAACGCAGCCCTGACCCCCAAACCTGCAAAGACCCCCAATTTAAAAAGTGCCGGAAAAAAAAGTCTTTCAACCACCTTTTATTTTTATGGACATTGACTAACCTTCCTGTACCGGGAATTTGGGCCCTTTTAAAAAAGTCTGACCCACAGAACACAAATGGCACTATGCTATTTTTGTACAGTGACTGTCATTTTGTATATTTTTTGGGTTTTTTAAATTTGTTTTTCAGAAAATTAAATTTGGGAAAATTTTTACTTTTAGTTTTAAATTTTTTTCATTTTGCCTTTTTTTTTTTTAAAGGATAACTTTCAAAAATTAAAACCACTCCCTGCAGGGTTTTTAAAAAGGGATTTTTTACATGTTTAGATGTGTTTTAAATTTGGCCGCAAAACCCCCTAAGTAATTAAAAAATTTCCCAATATCCCCAAAACACTTCTTAGTTAGAAGGGGCCCTTTCCCTCCCCGGCTTTGAAACGATTCAGTCAATCAATTTAAAAGGTTTTCATTTTTCCCCCAAAAATCCTTCTTCATGTTTATACAACTCCCCGGGAGATAAAATGATGCGCCCCCCATAGGACTCCACCCCAAAAATTTTTAAGCCTCAAATTGTACAATTTGGTCCGGGCCCTTGCCTTTTTGACATACTTAACCTCACAGAAATCCCCTTTTTTTCAAAACGATTTTTTTAGAGAAATTTGAAGTCCCCTAATTCCCCTAACAGTGAAACCCAGTGCTGCCGCGCCACTGTTAAAGGAGGTCCAGCGCCCCGGGCCAGACTTACAGGGGGTGCGATAAAACCCCGGGGTAGCATCTGTATCTATTAACCCAGTTCAGCTGCCCCCCCAATTACGGGGGTGCAGTGAACCCCAGCGGGGTGCCCCGTCATCTTTTAATAGGGTAAAAATGCCCTTATACGCGCAACAAAACGTCATGCGAAGCAAGGGGGAAAGCGGAAGTGTGGGTAAGCCCCCCCTTCCTATACACAGTCAAACCGGGTAGCGCTTGCCCCTCCTATGAGTGGGGACCAATTGACTTCATTTGGGAAATACTGGGGGTTAACCCCCTGTTCCACCAGGTGCCCTTTATTTGGCACCCTTTTTTCTCTTTTTACCAACGGCTGGAGGAATTGTCTTTTTACTTTGTTCTCTTCCGTGCTCCATACCCAGTCCTCTGAATAACCTCTTTGGGTAAGTTTTCCTGTACCCCCTTTACAATTAAAGGGGAAATTTTTTTTTACCAAACTATTTTGAACATAAAGTTTTTAATAGTTTAATTCTAAAAACACTTTTTTAAAATAGATGGAATCCCCCAAGTCTTTGTTTCTTTTTTTAAAATTGATTAAATGGGTTTTGTCTAATACAGGTTTTAAAACTTTTTAAAGATCTTGCAAAAACAATCATTTTGCAATATGTTCCAAAAACAGGTCTTATCTATTCCTGGTTTCTGACGCACAACCCCCTTGAGCCACTCTTGAAATTGGAAGAACAAATGTTTTTTAGAAACAACAATTTTATAATAGGACCTTGTTACGCAGTCACAGCAAAATGCCCCCAAAAAATTCAAAACATGCCCCATGAGCACTTTTAAAAATTATGAAGAACAAATGTCTAAAAAAAAACAACATTTTTTATAAAGACCGAGTATAGCTGCTGTCACAGCAAAACCCCCCCAAAAATTCAAAGCATGACCCTGAGCCACTTGGAAAATTGGGAAAGAACAAATTCTTTTAAAACAAAATTTTTTTATAATCCCCTTATATACTCATGTCACCAAAATCCCCAAAAAATTCAAAAACATGATTTTTACCTCTTTTGCAATTTGTGAAAAAACAAATTCTTTAGAAAAAAAAATTTTTTAAAAATAGGACCTGTATATTGTGCATTTCAAACACATGCCCCAAAAAAATTAAAAAAAGATTTCCCAGCCACTGTTAAAAATTGTGGGGGAGAAATGGAAATTTAAAAAGCCACATTTCTTTTCCCAAAGGGAACCAATTATTGGGGTTTTTATCTCACAGAAACATGACCCCAAAAAATTTAAAAATAGATCTCACCCACTATAAAAATTGGATGGGAAATGACTAAAACCACTTTTTCTTTTTAAAAAGGGCCCAAAAATTTTATAGCTGATCTACAGAAACAGACCCCCAAAACCTTGGGACAATCGAAAACTTCTAAAGATAAATAGTAAAGGGAATACTGTTGTCATGAAACCTTGCTGTCTTTTACATCTCCTCACCAAAACCTCAAAATGAACTGTTGGGAAAAGAAAAAAAATTTTGCAGTAAAAATATCTTTTTAAAAAAAAATTTTTTTAAAAGGGGGAAACCCTTTTCTGTTAAAAGGGGAATTAAGAGGGGGAAAACTAATCGGTGCCCTCGTCTTTGGGGCCACAACATATCAGAGACCTTTCCTGATTCATCTTGATGAAAGTCAAACATCCACATTATCGGTGGAAAGCCGATGGGTTTTGTCTTAAGGACTCCTCCACTTGCAAGGGCCGCTCAAAAATGAACCCGGCTGCTGGGAGGACAACACCTTTTATGCGTGGCGAGGACTCGGGCCCTTCGTCCATTTTGGGTACCCCGAATCGATTGGGGCCGAAAAAACAAAAACATCGGTTTGGAAGCGAAGTGTTTCACCAGTTTTAAGTGGTCTTTTGTTGATGTGGCCCCTTGCATGCTTGGGGAGGGGGTAAAAAAAGATTGCCAAGGGGCACCCCCTTTGGGGTTTTGCCCCTTGCCCCGCTGCTGCGCCACGGGTACTTGGCACTCTACTGCTGCAATCGCGATGTTTTTCCACCTGACATTTGAGGGAAAGTGAACAACCAACGATTCTCCATTGACAATCAGCAAGGGCTCCATTTCCGCATTTTACTCTCTATTTTGGGGGGGTGGAAGGAAATGCTGAGTTTTGTTTTTTTACCCCGGGATCCCGGATGGGGGCCACCCAAATAACTTTTTTTTCATTTTTATCCTTTAAGCGAGGATCTGTTTGGGGGAAAAGAGCATCCAAGCACTCATGTAGAGTGGACCTTGATTTCCCAACCTCTGGGTCGAGGGCACTACAAAAATGATCTTCCTCATCTTTCCTCCCCGGCCTAAAATTCCCGCCAAACCCCTTTTCCCAAGGCAGGGACGTCGGTAACGTCGGTGTCTAAAAACCCCCCTCCCCCCCCTTCCTCTGCCAAAACTTCAACCAGCCCTTACTTGCCTGAATAAGCACCCTGAGACTGAGCCGCCTTGCATAGCCCTGGACCCCGAACCACTGCCATGAAGACCATAAAATTGAAAACGTCGGGGCCTTTTGGATTCGACGGGGAAAAGGCTCCGGTCCCCCTTTTTGGGGCCCCCCCTCCTCCCCGGGCCCGAGGGACCCGTTGTTTCAGAGTGTCCTCGTTTCCCGAAATAAGATCACCACAAGCTCATGCTGACAAGGGCATCCCCCGCACTGCCTTTTGGTAACTTCTTCAAAACTGGGAAGGGTGGGCAGAGCTTTTCACCTCCTCCACCTCGGTGGGTCAAAAACCCCCCAGGGGCCCCCAAAACCCCCCTGCTTATCGGCCATGTGTCATTCGCTGCGTAATGGCGTTTCCTGTGCCCAAACCCTGAGCATGTGGAAGGGGGGAATTCCAGCGTGTTGCCAAATCAACAATGAGAGGTTAACCCGGGAGCGACTGACGCTGCAACACAGCCAGGCGGGACGAAGCAGGTTGCAAGGGGGGAAGTGCGAATCAGACCCCGAGCCTTCTTCAGCAGCAGCCCAACCCCGGGAATCTTTTTAAAATTTCCCGGGCGACAAGTTCATGACATTGCCAGGCAAAGGGTGTGCTCCACCTTCCGTCTTAAGGGGGGCCACAGATTTTTTTCCCCCTTTTCGCACACCACCTTCCTGGGACAAGGTTTCTTGTCACCCACCCCGCGCTCGGTTTTTCTTTGCAGAGAGCCCTCCCCCACTCCTGACCTTGTGTACGGTCTCCAAGACGATTAATTTCAACACCGGGCCCGGTTTCTCTGGGGACGTGATGCCACCAGAGGGTTTTGGGGGAAAAAAGGGCCCCGCATTTTCCCCCGGTTTTGAAGACTCGCCGAGCCTGAGAGCCCCCGTCACCCCCAGAAGACATCCAACCCCCTCACCCATGACCACAGAGATATAGCCCCCTTGGCCGTACTTACTATCCATGTTCTGGTAGATGACTTTTCCGGGCACAGATGCAGACAACCACTTGAAATTTTAGTGACACATGGCTGGCCAGGCAGGAGCTTTCCCGCAAAGAAATCCTGCTTGGGATCTGGGATTAGGGGAGGGAAGGGCCCTACCGGGGGGAACCCATCTTGTCCACCAGCGGAAGGCAAATTTTCCAAAGGGCAAAAACCCGGGAAAGCCGAATTCGGCTTTTGGCTTTGGATGGTTTGGCTAAAGTTTTCTTCGCTCCCAAACCGAAGACAAAGGCGGCTGCTAACTGGCCCCTGTACGGGGTGCAGGTCATCAAACTGGCGGAAGGAAAAGGGTAGGATGGGCCGGTGGTGGATGGTACTCGGGCGACGGGGGAGGGGTGAAGCGGAGGGGTGACCCCCCATCATGACTCTGAAGACATGGGGGAGCTGGGAACCTTGGGGGTGGGGAGGAGGGGAGGGGGAGACAGGGGTTGCAGTGGTTGGGGGGCCCAGGGCGGGCCTGGCCTTTTTTGGCCAAGTGCCCTCCATTTCAACTCATCATTTGCGCATTTTGACTAGACATGTTGGTGGGGGTTAAACACCTAAATTCTTTCCTCTTTTATGCGTTTACGCAAAGGGAGCATATGACATGCTGGGTGAATCAGAGCTTGCCAAAGAAGGCCCCAGGCTTAGAGGGCCTGGGCCTTTTTGACGGGGATAAACAAGGAGCATCGTTTCCGCTGACCGTGGCTGGCGGAATAATCTCCAGACTTCTGTGACCGCCCTCTCCCTTTTTGAGGCGGACCCGTAACTAAACATACCCCATCGTCTTCCTCCTCGTCCAGTGATGAAGCCTCGCAAGCAAATTCTGCGGAAAAGACCACGTTGGAGCCGCAAGGGTGTCTCATCATCATCATCAACACAAGGTGATTTGGTCGTCCTGACCTTTCCCTGCATCCGGGAGCTTCGGGCTCCCAAGCAAGAGGGCGCAAGGCGTTGCCGACCGCCGGGATTTTTGCCGATTGCCCGGGCTTCCTTCTCCTCCTCTGATGGCATCAGTAACTGGCTCAGAGCAAGACAAAATCATCATCTTTGGCCTTTTGATCTTTTAACATGCCTTCTGACCCCCAACCGCAATTTTGTCATCAAAGAGGTCTTCAGAAAATGGATTATCCACAGTGGTGGGTACACGAGTTGAATTGGGCTGCTTCATGTTGGACGGGTGCTGTGATGCTGATGACACATTTGTGGCTGTGACTGGAGGACGAGGAGGTAAGACTGCTGGATGCAGGGTTTCATTAACCACTGAGGGACAGATTGGCGACGCTGTTCGTTATGGAAATTCACAGGGGCCCTGACCCAGGGGATGACAGGCCCTGACGGTCCGCAACTGATGATCCGCTGGCATGCGTGTTGTCGCCAGCACTGGAAGGAGCACCTTCTCTTTGTACCTCTACCTCCATGTGCTAAACCCCCCACTTTGCTCGCTTACCACCTGCATTTCGCTCCATGTTCAAAAAATATAAAAAATTTTAGAAAGTAGGAAGAGTTTTGGAAAGTCTCTTAAATTAAAACGGCAAATCACGCTAAATTTTCAAATCCCCCAAATCAAAACAAAATTGCTGGATTGAAATTTAATGCTAGGTACCTCTATCAACAAAGCTTTACTGACCAAAAGTGAAAAAAACACCTTCTGTAATGTATTCGGGATAATAAAAGGTATTTTTGGCACCTATCAATTCACCTGTGGACTACAAAATTGCTGTATTCAAATTTAACTGCAAAGTATACTATCAAAAAAAGCTTGACTGAACAAAAGTGAAAAAAAATCCTGTCTGTAAAGTATACGTATAATAAAGTAATTTTTTGGCACCTTCAGTACACTGTGGGACTACAAATTGTTGGATTCAAATTTAACGCAAGGTGGGTCTATCAACAAAGCTTGCCTCGCCCAAAAATGAAAAAAAATACGTATCTGAAATGTATACTTATAATAAAAGTTATTTTTGGCACCTATCATACATCTGTGGTGACTACAAAGTTTTCTGGATTAAAATTTATCTGCAGGTGCTATATCAACAAAGCTGGACTGGCAAAATTGAAATGAACCCCCTATCCTGAAATTATACTGATAATAAAAGTGGAGTTTTGCACCTAACAAATAGACCTGCAGTTACTAGAAAGATCTGTATCCTAATTTAAGCAATGTAATCCCAAACAAAGTTTTGGCGTAAAAAACCGTTTTTATAGGATTTTTTTGG